>MU223412.1:235207-267501 GCA_018584345.1 Thuja plicata | reverse complement strand
CCTCTCATTCTCTTTTCTCCTTCCCCACCCCTCTCTTCTTATCTACCCCATCTCCCATCTCTCCCTATCTCTCTCTATATTTCCCCTTCTCTCTTCTCCCATCTCTCACTCCATCCCTCTTTCCCTTCTCTTTGTTTTCCCCACCTCTCTCTTTCTCCCCTCTCACTCTCTCCCTCTTCCCCACATCTCTCCTGTCTACTCTCTCTCTCTCTCTCTCTCTCTCTATCTTTCCTCCTCTGTCACTCCATCCCAAGGGTTTAGGGCTTAGGGATTAGTATAGGGTATAGGAAAGGAAGATGACTTAGTGATTAAGAGAGACAATGTATTTATGAATTAGGGCCTAGAGTTTTGTGTGTGTGAGAGAGAGAGAGAGAGAGAGAGAGAGAGAGAGAGAGAGAGAGAGAGATTGTCATTTTTTGCATAATATAGCATATGTAGTACACCAAATATGGCATACACCATATATGGAGTGCGTCATATGTGAAGCACTGCATGCATTAGGGGAACAAAGATTTTTTTTTGAATTATATATGGTTTATGCCATATATGGTGTGCACCATATTCGACATACTAAAAATGATAAAGAAAAAACAAGGAACCTGTGATACAGACCCGCATTTTTTTATTTCATGTCTAGTTTCTGCACATTATCCAAAAAATATACACTTTTCATGGTGTTGACTATCACAAACAAGTACAATCAACATATTCTATCATATTTTCACCACCTTTTTGTTCAAAATTCAATGTAGAAGTGGGAAAGTCAATGAATTTTTTAATCAAAATTGATCATTTGAGGTAAGTTTTTCATTTTTTTAGAAGTGAAATGTGAACAAAGAGTTTTTTTTTCTTACAATTGATTTAATATGGACTTGTTATTTTCATAATTTTACTTATTGTCATAGAATTTATCACAATTCAAGTTTGAATTAGAAGGAAGATGTGTGAAACTCAAAGTTTTAAAGAGTTTCAAACTAATTTGGAAATTGTAATGAACAATTTCAATTGAGTACAGGTGCATTGGATATACATAGAAGTTTTAAACTAATCCTTATGTCTTACTTGTACACACATGTATAATTCATCATCATACCGAGGAAATGACCAAAGATTCTAACACTGGAAGATCATGAAGCAGAGAAAGAGAAGAAAAGTGAAAGAATGAGACAACTTTTTGAACAAATAAAATTGCATACCTTACAAAAATACATGCCTTTGGATGAGGAACATGAAACATCAATTCAAAGTAAGAGATAATTAGAATTGGAAACACAAATGCAACAAATCAGAAACCTTCGTGCAATAAGATAATTGAATTATGAAGTTGTAGACATGTCATCTATGACATCTCAAGTTGAAGGTAAACCATCATCCCATGTTGAAGGTACACCATGCTCTACATCTCATAGTGAAGGCAGACCATCATATCATGTTGAAGGCACGCCATTCTCTACATCCCAAAGTGTACACACACCATCGTATCAAGTTGGAATCATGATACTTACAACTCAGAATTTTGATGTTCCTAATGTTGAGCCCACTCAATAGTTGAGAAAAAATCCTAGAATTTTGTATACAAAACCAAAATATTTAATTGATATTGATACTAATATTTTTAAATCAATGCCTGATAAGATTCCCAAGTATACTTGTCAAAGATATGCTAACTATATTTGGAGATTTTTTTTGAGAATTTAAATGTATTAGGAAGATGTCGACTATTTGTTGAAATGATGAGAAATATTAAATTTAGGCCCATCATGAATATTATTGGGTTAAGAAAGATGGATGAGTCAAGTGAAAAATCTATTGTAAAGAATCTAATGACTGCATATGGGAGTGTGGGTTCTACATCATGCACAAAAGATAGTAATCTCACACAACATGTACTTACATAAACAATAGTAAGCACTCAAATGAAGAAATATCGACTCATTAGAAAGATAAGTAAATAATTTAAAATAAGTATAAAGTCTCTAATGAGAGTCGCAAGAAGGCATCAAATAGTGGAAGATCCAAATAGCAATGAGTTACTTGCATTCTCTAGTAGACTACTATGAAAATAAAAAGCAATTGTTGACACTTTTAAATCCTTGATTGAATATTTTTGGAAGAATAACACATGGGTATCTCCTAATCAAAGAGATGTTTTAAGGAGGATTGGTAGTTGAATCCATGATCCACATCTGAAACATTTTTTGGGTTCAACTCAGACACAATTCTTTGCTAAATTTATAGAATTGTATCATCAAATTAAAATTAGTCAAAGATATTTTGAAATGGCAAATTTTTTTAATGTCAAGATAAATCAAACACACACAACTTGTTGTAAGGTACATGTTAAAATTTCTAACCATTATGATGTTTATAAACATATATATGTGTACATTTGTGTTATAAAATTATTTTGCAGGAGTGTAACATAAAGGATCCACCTAGATCTTCAATGGATTTTATATCTACCATTTTATGTGAAAGAGTGTATGGTCAGCAATTTTACAAGATCTCATGCTTGGATGACACATACATTACTTGTGGTGGCTTGCAACATTTTCCAATTTGTCAACATATGGAGAGTACACATGCAATTGGGAATGAAATAGTGGAATTTGGAAAATATAAGACCATGACATACAATTTAAAGGATGTAAAAGAGGTAAAACGATGTGATTTGGTAATTGAAAAGATTCCAGTGTATCAGTTCTTGGGAATTGTTCATGATTTTTTTTATGAGTATGCAAGTCATACACATATAGCTTGATGGTTAGATTTGTAATTCAAGTTGTGAAAGGACACATTCCCACTTGATACTAGTATTTTGGTGGTGGAATTCATAGATAACTACACATTACAACCACAAAATGAGGTGCAAGAAAAGTATTACATCTATCAACATGTTGCTATATTTGTAGATATGGCATTCATGCATTCAACTGACAATATAGAGGAGAACAAGAAGATATTGAGGGAATTTCATTTTTACATCAGTGATGATCACACACATTCTATAGAGTTTGTACAAGGTTTCTTTCATATTTTTTATAGTCATTTGGCTAGAAAGGGCATATCATACCATCAACACATCATATGGTCAATAAGTGTGCATCACAATACAAGAAATCCTAATTTTTTATTGGTTGAGCAGGAGGCATAACATTGTTGGTATTTAGTATATGTGGAATTTCATGGAGGTCGAGCTTGTAAAATGGGAACATGATGGTGTAGGTGCATGTGTCAAAAGAGCCTTAACACATGAAGAATTAAAGTAAAAAGAGAAAGAAAAATTGCCATATGTGAAATGTATCATCTAGTGGTGTAATACTACAATGGGTCCAGGTAATGAAGGTAAGTCTATGGTTCATAGATGAAACTAACATTGCACCATATGAGGATTGTTTTACACTAATAGGATCAAGTGAGCTACACTCTTTTAGAAGCTCTACTGTAGGTTCATAGAGTATCCACACATGACATATGTTGTGATTTTTTTCATTGTGTATAGATGAAGATTTGGATGAGTGAAAGTCAAAGGATTGGGTCAACAAATGGTGTACATGAGCTTTGATCCTACTTGAGACATATCATCCCCTAATAGCACTGTAATTAGCAGAAAAGGAATCATCAATTGACTTTGACGGCTTGTCTAATCTAGTGTAACTAGGTAAATTGTTCATGTATAAATAATCTCAAATTTAGTACTTTATCGTAGCTATTCACTAAATCAATCTCCTCATTATGCTTGCATCATTGCAGGCCATGTTTTGTTGTTATTGCACCTGAAGACAATGAAGAAGGAACAAAATATTATTTGTCTTGCTGTGTGGAGGCAAAAAGAAATTGGATCACTCTGTTATAGATTGTTAAGAATTAGAATAGCCTATAGGAGTAGTGAGTTCTACTAGTACATGACTCAAACAATATTGTATGAAAAACACTAGGTTGTGGTTATTAGAGGATTTAGAGACACACAAGAGGACTCTTAATTATTCCAATCTTGTTGTTGCATCAAATGTCCATTTGATTAGATATGGAGGTAAACTACACAATAAGACTCTTTGGAAGGTTCGTGAGTCAGACCACAAGAAAATACTTGAGATAGTAAATAGTAGGGCATATCCAGTTGGTTCATTGGACTAAATGTGAATTAAAAAATCACAATGTCAAATTTATTTGAATGCATGTACATATGACATGTATATTTGCTCAAATCAAAGTTACATTAATATAAAAATATGTAAATTTGTGTGTCTAATTTTCAAAATCTTTATCTTTGTTTCCTCCAAAAACATTCTTTGTAGGGAAATGGCCTAGTTCTCCTATGTTCAATCCATCAATTGCACTTTCCATTAAACTCTTATTAGATGTACAAGTGCTCCCACTTATGAGGTATGTATGCTTTAACAATTTTTAATTGGAGCTTAGATTATGTGTGCTTCTTCAGGCTCTAGCCATCACCATCCTTGAGTCCAAGGAAAACATAATTTAATAATAATTTTGAGGGATCATGCCCAACATAAAGCAATTTGAGGCTTCATTCATATTTCTCATTAAAATAATGGACTTGTTTAGTCATTTTCAGACACTAAATAGTGGATTCCCTCTAAATTATCTATTTATTTCTTGGCACAGTGGCTTACTGACATCGAAAATTTAATACTCTAGAGTATCTAAACATTTTTTAAAACAATCACATCCATAGGCCATGCCTTGATGAGGGTTAGAGACTTTTTTCACTTAGTAATTTTTTTATCAAGTGAGTTTTGAGTAGGATAAGAGCATGAGCTGAAATCTTCCTTTACACCTCTCCACAAGAAGCTTCCGTGTATCATCATTATAAGCTCCGCTTTTCAAGGGAATGGAATTGGAGTTCAAATTATATTTTTTGCTCCAGACTCTAGCCACCACCGTCCTTGCGCCCAAGGGAGACATAATTTGATAAGAATGTTGAGGGATCATTTCCAACATGAGTAAATAGCTTCCCAAGTACTATAAACATAAGGGCATTGATGAATATGCATTTATAATTGAAATATTTGTGGTTCCGGAATGAAGTGCATGAATAAATTATTTTCCTGCAAATAAACCAATTTGAGGCTTCATTTCACATTGTTGTATGGATAATTCCATAGCAATTGTTACTTCTCTATCTGAACATTTTGTGATTCATGGGTCCAAGAATATCTTCCCTCTCTTTCCCATTAATTGTGGGCTTTGTTACTTTGAACTAAGTAATTGTTATACCTTGGATGGAACCAAGATAGCCATTTTCTTCTGAAATATCCTTTTCTCTCACATTACTCTCTCTATTAATAAGATTTTCTATATCTTCCTCTATATATTGAATGGTTGCACCTGAAATCCCATGTTCATCAAGAATATTCATGGAACCATGGAGTAATATATCATGCAATTCCTTAATAGTTTCACTCTTAACAAAATTATAACCATATTCTCCATAGCTAGTTTTCTTCTTGATCATTGCAATATTTTCTACTCAACTAAGCATTTTGTAATCAGTTGATATAAAATCATAGTTTTCTCTTCTCTACCACATCAAGAAAGACATACCAAATTTATCCCAAGGTAAGCATCCTGGCCTTGAACTATTTTCTTCAATAGCTCCAGTTGGGCGGGTAATAGCTAGGAATTCCCTCGTTTAGCTTCCCAACTTGCTTCAAAATCCTAAACCACTCCTTATCGATGCGCCCCTTAAGTGCATAGAGTGCAAATTGTGTCAAAATTTGATAGTGAATTTATCAAAGTTCGTGCAATGTATAAAAATTCCCTCTAATTTTATGGGATTGTGTTATCACTACCCCAAAAAACCTCTCTTACTTTCAAGAGATTCAACCCCATTCAAAAGCGGCGACCACTTTTCACTTCTTGCCAAATCTTGCAATGTTGCTCAGTTGAAAGTTGTAAATGTGAATATATTTGAAACCACTCATATTAGTCTCAAACCATCAGTTCTAATAGCTTTAGTTGAGTGGATAAATTCTAGGAATTCCCTCATTTGGATCCTTGACTCGCTCAAATGTTTTGGACCACTCTGCACCTGTGCGTCCCCTTAAGTGTAGAGTGTAAATTGCGTCAAACTTTGATAGGGAATTTCTTAGAGCTCATGCAACATATGAACAATATGTCTGATGCTATAATATTGTGTTACCACTACCCACAAAAAATTCTCTCACTTTCAGTATATTCAACCACATTCAAAAGCGATGACTACCTTTCACTTCTTTCTAAATTCGCAATGTCGCTCAGTTGAAAGTTGCAACTACGCGTATCTTTGAAACTAATCATTGTGAAATAAAACTATCAAATTCAAAAACTGTAGTTGGGTGGTTAAATGCTAGGATTTCTCTCATTCGGCTCACTGACTCGTTTGAATGTTTTAGACCACTCGGTACTAGTGTGTCCTCTTAAGTGCATAAAGTGTAAATTGTGTCAAAAATTGACAAGGAATTTTCTTGGATCTTGTGCAACATATGAAAAATCTACCTAATTCTATGGGATCATTTTATTGCTTCCCACAGAAACCTGTCTCACTTTCGAAAGATTTGACCCCGTTCAAAAGAGGCGACCACTTTTCACTTATTGCCAAACCTTGCAATGTCGCTCATTTGAAAGGTTTAATTGTGTGTATCTTTGAAACCACTTTTCATGGCCTCAAATTGTCAGCAATAATAGCTCTGGTTGGGTGGGTAAATGCTAGGAATTCCCTCATTTGGATCCCCAACTTTCTCGAATGTTCTAAACCACTCCGTACCAGTGCATCCCCTTAAGAGCATAGAGTGAAAATTATGTCAAACTTTGATAGAGAATTTATTGAAGCTCATGTGACATATGAATGATCCACCTGATGCTATAAGATTGTGTTACCACTACTCACAAAGTCTCTCTCACTTTCAAAAGATTCAATCTTGTTCAAAAGAAGCGACCACTTTTCACTTCTTGCCAAATCTTGCAATGTTACTCAGTTGAAAATTACAAATGTGTGTATCTTTGAAAGCATTCTTCATGGTCTCAAATTTTTAGTTTCAACAGCTCTGTAATCACCTAAAAATGGTCTACAAAACCCTAACCCCCTAATCTCGATTGTTCATGAAGAAAACCCAAAATCTTGATTAAATCTCCTAAGTCCTAATCTAAGGAAATTCAACATCTTCAGTCTGATATGACCTAAACTCCAGGTCCTATTCAATCATCGCACTTGATTTAATTAGTTAATTCCTAAATCCTAAAATATTGGCAATTAAATCTTATGTCATTTATTTAATTAATGTCTGACCATGTTGATTAAATAAATAAATAATTTTTAATTAAATGTCAAAAGGAATTAAAATTAATAAATTGATTGAAAATGTATTAATAAATTATTTAAATATTCAAAAATGCATTTATATGTCATCATTTAGTTGATTGAAAATCAAATTAGAAACAAATATTTCTTGCCTAGTTAACCAAGTCTCTTCTTTTCCTCATTTTGGAAACAATCCAGTTAACTGAAAACTGACTCAGTTAACTCCTCTTTCAACTTTAGAAGTTTCTCGGATGACTGATCGGTCAGTCTAGATAACTAAATCTCTCAACCAATGGTCTTTCTTGTACATGGATTGTGCTTCTTTGAATCAATCTTGTCTATTCCTCGACATTCAATTTTGATCGTCAGTTCGAGAGATATTTCCTTTAAAAGAAAGCTTCATTTTCATCACAAAGGATTGAATAATTGCAAGTAGAGTTATTATGTTGTTTTTGTCTCTCATATTTCATTAAGAGTTTAGTATTTTGCATAATTACATGTTTCAAGCATTTCAATTGATAACATAGGAACATCTCATTTGGGTTTTAAAAAAAAACTAAGTTAATCATTGGGTGAATCTTCTCATCTTTGCATCATAGATTAATAGTCATTTTGCAAATCCTTCATTTAGATAGTGTCAAGTCACTAGGGTTGCGATGATCTGAGAGAAAACTCATACTCCTGCATACTAGAAGGAAATAAGTCGATTTAGAATAATCTCTTATTTTTATAGTTCAATTATTTCTTAGATTAACTATCCAATGACCTATTGAAGTGTGCGTTGATAGATTTGAAGTCCACTTTTCACACACATTTCTAGTGCCCATCGTGGGGTAGAAAATCTCATTTCTGACCTCACATTTTTAAAAATTTGGGGGTCTTAGTTTTATGTTCCGTACATTTCATTGTCCAGGCTCATACGAGCTTTCTCACTATGTGATACAAGTAGGAATTGAAACTTGTATGATTTGCAGTATATTCTCATACTGGGACTCATGGATAATAGTACAAGTATATATTTTTCTAATTTTTAAACAACAAGCTTTTCATCTAAATTTTTTTGACATATGATCACTTGTTTTTTGTTTTTGATCTCCATAGCCTAACATCTTTTCCACAGGTCGATTGACAAATACTTCTCTTTTGAAACTCTTTTGCAGGATGATTGATGAAGAATCAAACATAAAACTACTAACAATGTCTTGCAGGTTGTCTAATCAGGAATCAACTTAAATTTGTATCTATTTTTATTAATATAAGAACCTCACATGCAAGACATTAATTAAAGAACAATATTTTTGGCGTGTTTTAAATGGAAATGATGCTAGGATATTATGCTCCCATCCTTTCAGGGATGATCATAAATCTAGAGGCATGGTTGTCAGTTGTTTATGGTATGATCACCTTGTAGAGGGCCTATCACAGTGGGAAAAAGTAATCACCCTGTGAGAACGTCCCAAGTGAGAACACACTAAAGCTAAGCCACTCCATCTCACTATAAATAAATCGCTTCCTTGAGATTAAAATCTTGGAAGATGAATACCATTTGAGCTTATACTCGGCTCTCCCCTAACACATAGTAGGGCCCTAGGGTCTCAATAATGTTTACGTGACTACTCGTGCTAAGGTTCTTTGTGGGGCTATACGCCTCAATTGTGCTTGCGCAGACGCAAATGATGTATTCGAATGAAGACCCTTACTAAGAACCCTAGAATAGCAACCTACCTGGTTCACCCCCAAAAGTGGGATAATATAAGTGCAAGGGAGATAGTAACTCCCCCAATACACTCACCATATCGTTCCTACATTAGCATTTAAAGTAAGATATTAATGCATCATTAGACCCATTGTGTGGCTGGTGATGGCCATATTTTGATTAGCTTTTGGGTGTGTACCTACGTCAGCGAGTGATATTTTTTCACTAAGAAAATTGACCATAGGATAAAAAAGTGATGGTTTCATTGAATATTTTCACACATGTGTTTTTTGTGCTTGTACACTTTGAGCATTGAAATCCAAATCTTGAACAAAAACTAAAAAATGAATAGTGAAAATGGAAAATAAAAATAAACACTCTAACAGTCAATTGGAAAGATCTAAAATTTTGTCAATTTTGTTCTCAGTTCTAGACCTCTGGTTAGATTCTGTCCTATCTTCTGCAGTTTTGAATTTATAATGATGAGTTTGTCACAATCGATCCTCATTTGTTAGTTATAGTCAATTGATAGTCTGAGTTCTACTATCATGAGTCATGATTTTCTGGTCTAGTCCTTTTGCCAATTCATCATGATCATTTTGGTCTTATCTATCTGTTCTCCTTTTTCTGAGTTGTGAGTGCATTTTTTATCTAGGTTTGTTAACCTTGAATCAGATCGGAGTCATTTTCATCTCCTTCTTAGTTGTATGTTACCTTGTTGTCATCATCTATCTTGGACTAGATCACCACATAAAATTTTACTTTAGCACCTGTCAGGGAATCATTTGAATCACGCCTATACAAAAATATAGAGTCTCTATTAAGATATATGAAGAGGAAGCGAGACATCATCTTTTTTTTGGATAAAACCCTCTTTTCATAGAACAACCAGAAACTTCAAGAAAATCATTTGATCCTATTCACATGAACAATTCCCACATCTTACCTTCTCTCCAATATTCTAAGAAAGCACATAAAAACAAACTTACAATGGCTAAAAACAAATGGGATAAACCTTATGGTCTTAACAAAGAGAAAGAAGAGATTCTTACTGCGAATTTATGAAAACAGGGTCAATGTTTAAAATTTGAAATTTGGGACTTAAAGGGAGAAAATGATACATCAACCAAAAAGTCCTGATTAAGATCAATCTTTCCTTTTTTGTATGATCATGAGCCATCCATACTTACCTTTTATTTAAAAAAGAGGCATCTAAACACAAAAAACCCATCTTTGATCAAGAACAATTTCATCACCATTCTATCTTTGATCAAGAGAATGAAGAGGAAGTTACATCAGATTCCATTGAGAGTCTTGTCTATCAATCATATGAAAAAAAAAAATCAGATCCTCATGATCTTGAATCTCATATCTCTTTGGTGAACACAAGTGCATCTAAATGTCCATTGGATAGATCATTTACTCCTTTGGGACAATCTTGTGATTCAACATTAGAAGAACTCCTTGAAAGCAATCTTATTACATTGTCGCAAATCACTTCACATGGATTTTCATTCTTGAGTACCTACTGTATGTATCATCAACACAATGGGAAAAAAATTCAAATTGCATAGAATTGAAACAAAAAAATAAAGATTTCATAGATGATGACATAATTGAAATTGAAAATCTTAATGAATAATCTAATGAAGATACCATTCTCAAGCAAGATCTAAATCATGAACCTATGTCTAGTAATGGTTCTTGCGCAGATTCCACTTCCTCCAAAATTCATTCATCTTCTAATGAAGTAAAGCTATCCAAAGTCCCTCCATCAAACAAAGAACCTAATTCTTTTCATGGTAACTGTGTCTACCCTTAAGGACTACCTCTAAAAGAGATCCAAGCTAATCTACATATGACTGCAATTCTTTCTCACGGTTTGAAGATCATTGACCCAAAGTTTCCATGTGCTTAAACAAATATCATGCCTACTCAAAATGATACTCTGTTGGCCCTTCAAGAATCCCTCATGCAGATGAAAACCCCTACCTCATCCTTAGAAGTGGCTCCATGTCAAGAGGACAATGCAAAGTGTGAAGAAACAAATATCAGGAATGATCAAGATCAAGATACCATCTATCCTTATCCAACGGTTGACCAAAGTTACACATCTCAAGAGTCGCATGATGATTTCATCACCCCATTCCATTTATTCATAGAATACACTCTTACACCTCCTATATCTTATCCACCTCCCAAGCAAGATCAAGATATCCTTTCCACCATCTCTAATGAGCCAATCAAAAATCAAGAGAAAAGTACCCTTTATACACCATCTAAAGATCCTTGTCTAGATAAGATAATTCCATCATCTCCTTGTCATAATCCTCCATATCCACCTCAAGACACCATAATTACTCCAAATCCATTGCATAATAATAAATACCCTCAAGCTTCAGTTTCTCCTATCAAACTTTTTCCTATCAAAGCTACTCATGCACCTATTGATATACAAATGAATTCTAAAGAAAAGAGCCTTGGTCATGCAGCTCACTCTACAGATGTTGATCTCCCTTCCACAACTTATCCCCTCCATTTTTATGTAAGCATCATACTTCTCCATCCCCCAAATCCATCCTTGGTCCCTAGCTATATCCCAAAGCTGAAACCATCAAACCTTCCATTTATATTGGATCCTTATATCCCTCCATCCACCATGCCTATCACTACTAGCTTTTCATTTTCTTACCCTATCCCCTATCAAGATCAAAAAAGAAATCCATGCTTCAAACCCCCTTTCAACCAATCCATATGAACCATCTATATCAGCCCTATTCATCCACTGTTACCAATTCTTTTGGAAGCAATTTGGATGTGCAACAAAGAAATAAAAAATTTAAGAATCCATTTATATATGAATATCACTATGTCCAGTCTAATCGATATGTGACTACAAAGAAAAGAAAATATTCAAGAAAACACAAGGGTCCACTAAGAAAAGAAGAAAATAAAATAAAATATGGGTGATGAGCCTCTTAAAAGGCCATCTTTTCAAATGTTTCTTACTTTATTTTTTAGCAGTTTGCTTGCAAAATAGATACTTTAAACTTATGGTTTTATATGTATATTTTATATATGTAAAGACATAAGTAGGTAAATGGATGGTAAGAACATGGTGTATTTTCTTGGAATTGATTGGTAGAAATTGCAGGATATAAGTAGTCACATGCTAATGAATAATCCTATTTCCTATGGTATATTTATGGGTAGTCTCCTTCCTGCAACCGAATGCCATGAAAGAGTATCAAATGGAAACTAACACTTCTTTCCTAGTATTAAATAATAATATATATATATGTATCAGAAGTTGTGTATGCTAACCATTTTGTAGGGATCAAGTCATGGCACATTCAAGAACAACATCGTGGTGCTGAAGGAGTCAACGAAAATCGTTGCTGCAAAAGTGCCATTGTGCCAAGGAATTAAGAAAGCAATTGAAGAAGGGCATGCCGCAAGACTTTCATGGTGGAACAAGTCAATTCAGTTCCTGAGTAAACACAGCGTGCGGATCTAGAGCCACCACATGCTATATTCTGGGAATGACTTGAAGACTTACTCTTGCTGATTGATATTTTCTGTTATGAGCATTATGTATCCATTAGTGATCTTGATTAATGGAGTGATCCTAGATTTAGGGAGTAGTGTAGTTTCTCTTTAAATAAGCCGACTATTGTAACTCTTAAAGTTAGTCAAGTTAGTTGATGTATTTTCTGAAATAGAAGTTGATATTGTAACACTGTTTACTTTCCAAGTATATTTTCTCCATGAATGAATAATGTGCATAATTTGAGCTTCATTCTCTTATCTTGATTTCATTTATATTCACTCATCCAAGGGGGTCCACTTGGTGAGTGAATCAATTTTTTAGATTAGAAGTTATTTCCTTGTTCATTAAGAAGTAATTAGATCTTTGCTGTTCCTGCAGCCACTGGTAACATAACTGGTAGAATATTCCTGCTGCATAGGCGAGTAGAGTAACTCTGATTTGTGATTACTATTTTCTTAGAGTAAACACATTTACTTGAAATAGTATAGATTCCTGAAGCTTAATGTATTTCAATTCCATAGGATTAGCCATGAGAATCAAAAAGGTTTGAAGCATATACTTTGCAAATACCATTCCAAGTTTACGTCTCTGGTCGATAATTAAATGAGAATAAATAATCTACTTAGCAGCCATTTAGGGTGTCCAATCCTAAAATAATAGTCCAATGCTATGTGTTTCTAAGACAATTTTTTAGCCAAGCATTTTTGGCGCTGTTGCCGAGGATGGTGTTAGTTCAAACTTACTTTGGTGTCCATGTTTGCAATTTTCATAATCTAGGATTTAATTTCAAGCAATCCTTTTATGCATAGAAGAAGAGATCTGAGTGGGAGATTCCTTCCTCATCAATACCAGGCGAAACCATTTGAAATTTTCAATCCTGAGCCAGAGGAACCCCGAGTTGAGAGTGAAGAAGAAGACCCATTTGAAAACCCATTTGCTAACGCCCAAGGAGAAATTTCATCACCAACGTCCTCCGAAGAATCACTACATTTGCATGTCCTCTTTGATGAGCCTGAGTATCAAGACAATCCATTAACTCTTATTATCTATTAGCCACCACCACCAAGACCTCCTCCAAGGATGGCTCAGCCTACCTTTCCATTCCCAATTCCTCCTCAACAAGGTAACCAAAACCTAAAGAACATACCAGCTGCTGCACTCTCAAAATTCTATGGCCTTATCACTGAAGATCCAGAGACCTTCCTTTTTTGAGTTTGACATCCTCTGTAGGATTTATGACTACACAAATGACTCCCATAAGCTGAAGTTGTTCCCGTCAACCCTTAAAGAGGCTGCTCTAAGGTGGTTCATGAGCCTTGGAGCTAATGCTGTAGCAAATTGGATTGCCATGAGAAACATGTTTCTTGCCAAATACAAAGAGTACTATAGAGGTTGGGATTTAAAGGGAGATGGCATTTTTAAAATGTCACAAAAAGAGGATGAAACCTTGGAGGACTATGTTTCCATGTTTATGTTTAACCTGCAGCGCAATACTCAACACCAGTTGAATGAGGAATCACAAAAGTATATGTTCCTCAAAGGTGTCAATGATGGAAGCATAGAAGTCTTAGACCTAATGGCTGGTGGGGATATCACTCAGAAGAACTGGGCAGATATTAAGACTATATGTCTAAATTACTCAAGAGCTACAGTAAAAATGGAAGAGGACTAAGAGATCTGCCTCATAAGACAAACAATTCAAGAGTATTGAAGATAGAGCTGTCCAACCTCCTATCTGAATTCAAACAAGAAATTATCAATGATGTGGCCACTCAGCTAAACAACATGCAATCCCAGAGGAAGCAGGATGCATAAGCTATGCTAGATTAATTATGATCCCACTACAGAGAGAAGAAAAGAAACTGTAAGTACAAAACCATTGCATCCGTGGACACTACCTCAATGCCCACCGAGTTCAAAGCAATAGATGAGGAGAATGGAGAGGTTTTCTACGTGGCTCAAAGATGACCATAGGCTTAGAGACAAGGTATGCCTCAAGACCCCCTAAATAATTTTGGTTATAATAATAATAGTAATTAGTGGAAAAATCATAACCCATAATTTTGGCCCTCAAGGATAGAATTGGAATCATAACTGGTCTAACCAACAACCACAGTATAACCAAAACTATCAGTAGCCACAATATAACCAAAAATTCCAAAAACAGCCTCCATTTAACCCATACCAGCAACAGTTTAACCAATATTAGCTGCCGCAGCAGAATAACCAATGACAACCACGTGGTAACTGGCAACAACAACCTCAGTGGGTACCCAATCAGCCTAATCAGCAGCAAGCTATCATGCCTCCACCTCAGCAACAAGCTATTATGCCTCCACCTCCTATAGCCAATAGTAGTCCTCACAAGCCACAACTACCTACGCAAACAAATCCAAATCCTAATAACAAGCAACAAGCTTATTCACTGCAGGTGAATGACATCCTCCTACAATCAAGAACTACATTTCTTGCACCTAGGGCACCCATAAAAATTGATGTTTTTTATTCTAAGGAAATTCTTGACAATCAAAACACTATTGTTCCATCTATTCCACCACCTACTCCAGTTTTGAAAACTCCACCTTATCTGCAAATATTGGCTCAACAATCAGTACCCCCTAAAGAGAATCCTATTGCAACTGATCTGATTGACCAACCAAAGCAAATGACTATCCAAATACCATTATTAGATGTCATCAAAGAAATTCCCATTTATAATAAAGAAATCAGGGAAGCCTGTATCAAGCACCCTGGTAGGAAGAAGAAAGATCCTGATACCGTCCATGTTCTTGGGCAGCTTTTCGATCTTATGCTCAGTAAATCCTTGATGCCTAAATACTCTCATCCAGGGAGTCCAGTGGTTATCATTCATATTGATGGTATACAAATACAAAATGTCTTGGTTGATTTAGGGGCCTCCATTAATGTAATGACTATGGATGTGTTGTTAAGTCTTAGAATCATTGGGTTGAGGGAAACACCTACCATTCTCCAGTTAGCTGATAATTCCACTGTCAAGCCAGATGGTATGGTAGAGGATATTGTTGTCACACTTGATTCCTTGGATTACCCCTCAGATTTCCTAATCCCATCCCCCAAAGCCACACTAGGAGGATATCCATTAATCCTAGGAAGGCCTTGGTTGGCCACAATAGATGCTTGTATTGCATGCCGCTTAGGAAAAATGACCATATCTGATGGCATTCATACCAAGAAATTAACTTTTTATTCTCTAGCCAAACCCCAAGTTGAACTTGACCTAGTTGTCTGGCTAGATCTAGGAGATGCTTCCCTCGAAGCCAATTCAGTACAATAGCTTATGGTTGTTGGTAGAGATCCATTTATGGCCTCACTAGAGGAAGATGACATACTAGTAGCAATCCTTACAAACCAGTATGGCTCTGAAGAACCCTCTTGTCATGTCTCTGACTATTCCCTACAAACCATGTTTCCCAAGCAGTCCTCATCTAAGTTTCCTGCAACACCTGATTATTTCCATACTTTGTTACCCCATGAGATAAAGTCACCCTCATTTGCAGAAGTGCTTATGCTGGATAAAGTCAAAAGATTAGAAATTGCCTTAGGTAAGGAATTGAATATCAATAAGAATCTCACTGAATCTCAAATGTCTAGCCTTCTCCAGGTTTTAAAAGAGAGTTAGCAAGATTTTGCATGGGACTATACTGACATGAAGGGACTTGACCAAAAATTGTGTACCCATAAGATCTATATAAGTCCTGAGTCCATACCTATTAGGAAAGCCTAGAGAAGAATAAACCCTGCACTAAGAGATATAGTAAAGGCTGAATTACAAAAACTCTTCCAAGATGGATTTATATATCCTATTTCTGACAGCCAGTGGGTCTCCCCTCTTGTAATTGTCCCAAACAAAGGTGGAAAATGGCGAGTTTGTGTGGATTATAGAGATCTTAATAAAGCCACCAAGAAAGATCACTTTCCATTACTCTTTATTGACCAAGTACTTGACAACCTTGCTGGTAAGAAGTATTTTTCATTCCTGGATGGTTTTAGTGGCTACAACCAGATCCAGATATCACCAGAAGACTAGGATAAAACAATGTTCACCTATCCTTGGGGAACATTTTCTTTTTCTATCTTTCCCTTTGGATTATGTAATGCACCTGCTACTTTTCAGAGGGCAGTAATAAGTATTTTCTCTAACATTGCTACTGACTGTGTTGAAATATACATGGATGAATTCACTGCATATGGAACTACATTCGAAGAGACTCATGATAATTTGGGAAAATTTCTTAAAAGATGTCAGGAATACAACCTCTCACTTAATAGTGAGAAGTGTTATATGATGATGGAGGAGTGAGTTGTCCTAGGGCATTACCTCTCATCCTTTGGCATACAGGTTGATCCTGCAAATCTTGCAGTCATCATTACATTACCCACTCCAGCCAAGCAGAAGGATGTTTGGATTTTTCTTTGTCATGCCGATTACTACAGGAGATTTATTAAGAACTTCAACCAACTTGCTGCCCCATTGTACAATCTGTTGAAGAAAGAAGCAGAATTTGAATGGACAACTAACTGTGAACTATCATTTTAGCAGTTGAAAGATGTGTTGACAAAGACCCCTATTCTTAGAGGACCTGAATGGAAGCTTCCCTTTCATATCCACACTGATGCATCTGACTATGCCATTGGGGCAGTGCTAGGATAAAAGGAAGGTATAGTTGAGCACACCATTTATTATATAAGCAAAAATATATAAGGTGCTGAACTAAATTATACTGTTACTAAAAAGGAACTGCTTGCTATAATCTATGCACTTAATAAATTTAGACATTACATAACTGGTTATGAAGTATTTGTTTATACTAATCACTCAAAAATAAAATACTTGATGAACAAACTTGCCATATCTGGTAGGTTATCTTGCTGGTTACTCCTCATGCAGGAGTTTGATATAACTATCATTGATAAACCAAGAAAAGCTAATGTGGTAGCTGATTTCCTCTCTAGATTACAAGTTCTCGATGATCCTGCAGCAATTGATGATAGCTTCCTAGATGAGCACCTATTCTCTATTGCAAATTACAATCCATGGTATACTGACATCACCAACTACCTTGCTACAAGAAGAACACCACCTCATTTATCACCTCGTGAACACTGGCTACTAGTTGAGAAAAGCTTAAACTTCTCATGAATCTCTAGATTTATGTTTTACACAAGTCCTCACCAAGTCACCCGCAGACGTGTTCACGAAGATGAGACCTATGTCATCCTTTGGGCTTGTCATGATGAGCCATGTAGTGGCCATTTTGTAGGAAAAAGGACAACATACAAGGTATTGAAAACTAGATATTATTGTCCTACCTTACATAAAGATGCAGCTAAGCATACCAGGAATTGTGATCGATGCCAGCAAATGGGTCGTCCAACCAAGTCTGATGAAATGCCCTTGCAGCCTCAGGTGGTGGTGACACCATTTGACAAATGGGGCATCGACTTCATTGGTCCCATTGATCCATCTTCCCATGGTAAGTCTTATATCTTAGTATGCACTGACTATGCTACAAAATGGGTTGAAGCAAAGGCAATGAGGCATGCTAGGGATCATAAGGTAGCAGATTTTCTCTATGAGTTTATCTTTGCTAGATTTGGTGTACCTTGTGAAATAGTAATGGATCAAGGTGCTCAGTTTACATCTAATCTTATTGTTGAATTGATGAATGAGTACATAGTGAGGCATGGTAAATCTTCACCATACCATCCTTAGGCCAATGGGATGGCTGAGATCACAAATCAGGAAATTGAGGCCATCCTGACCAAAATAGTTTCTGTTCACAAAAAGGATTAGGGTACCCGCCTTCCTGAATCCATTTGGGCTTATCAAGCAACTTGGAAAACCATGACTAGTTTTACACCTTTTGAGCTGGTTTATGGGAAATCTGCATCCATGCCTATTGAGTTTCACCATAAGACTCTTAGGATGACATTAGAGTTAGATATCAACCTTACCAGGGCACAAGAGGACATGGTCCTACAGCTTAATGGATTGGACGAGTATAGGAAGTCTGCACTTCACAACACCGAACTGATTCAGAAGCAGTGAAAGAAGTGGCATGATATATTCATCAAGGATAAGAAATTTTCTATTGGTGATTGGGCCTTTCTCTATGAATCATTCTATCAGCATACTCATGGAAAATTTTAGACCCGGTGGTTAGGGCCTTATGAAATAATCTTGGTTTTTGACAACGGTGCAGTTTAGCTTTCTACCATTGATCCTGTACGATTCAAACTGCTTGTCAACGGGCATCGTCTTATGATCTACCATAAACCCATGAGTCATCAAGACTTCCTGCAATAGTTCCAGGAAACCATAGGCACCCACACTCCTGTAGCCGAAGCATCTGGGTCTTCCACCCATGAGGTTTTCACCAATCTATGATTTTTATCCCATATTTCATAATAAACATTTCACTTCCTGTGAAATGATTTCTCTGTAATAAAATCCACTTCACCTCCTCTCTCGAACACATGTCTATACCATTGCATCGCTCCATCAGTGTGTGTAGCATAGAAAAACACTTTTCCTGTAGCACCTCTCAGGTTAGTAACACATACTTTTGCTCGTATATTATTTTATTCATTTTTTATTTTGGATTAAGTGTTCTTTTCTTTTTTTTTACTCTTGCATGCAAAGGATTGGTGGGAACCATGCCTTACACTTAGTTGTGGGGAGGGATTATTTAATTCTTTCTTCAAAATATTTCCAAATTAATTTTAGCATGAAAAAAGGCAAACTTTATTTCTTGTCTTTTCACGATGACCGTCGTCATGTGGAAGCTTACTTGTCCTTCCATGATTAAGTCATCATGATTTGAAAGCAATTAAAAGCTAAGGTTCACTTAATAATGACATTTTCATGATGTTTTAGGGTGGCAGAACTTAACACATGCGAATGTATTTACGAATACCATTCAAAATAATGCTTATTTGCTTGGAATTAAAAGCTATTTTGTACTTCAATTTTTCTCGTAAAAAACACCTTGAGTCCGTAAGGAGTCCTTCTTTTTTCCAATTTTTTGTAGCGTTTGTGGAGCTCCTGCAGAGCCATTTTTGTCATTAACAATGGGTGAAGACCTCTAGAGGCATGAGCCTATATATCATCAAGTTCTACTTGGGGAGCTGGTCGCCTGTGAAATGTTTCATAGAAGGGGATGGCTGGATTACTCCCTTAGCCTTAATGGCTTTGATGAAGAAATTTATTTCCAATTTCTAAATACTCTGAACAATGGGTTTGCAGTGGTTAAGGGTTTGAGGATAGAATTCTTAGAGGAAATCATGGTAGAAGTTTCAAAATTTCCACAGGAAGGAGAAAAATGGAGTAAGGATATTGACTTGCGCTCAGCTAGGGCACAATTTACCCTACATGGTGACCCACAATTGGATGTTGATAAGAAACATGGCACTTCAAGAACATCATTACCCATGGAGTATATGCAACCAACTACATTCCTAATATCCTACTTCACTTGTGAAGGCCGTTACAAGTACATCCATGGACTACATTTCAAGATTTTGAGCGCCCTCAGCCATGAAAATAGGCCAGTAAACTTACCTAGTTTTCTATTTAATATTGTGAAAAAGAAATCGTCTCTTGTACAGTCAAGAAAAGCTCAATCTATTTCCCATCATTGTTTAAGAAAATTAGGTATAGAAAGGGAATTCATTAAGCAATCAATTGGGACCTAGGATGAATTCTTGGTCATGGAGGAAATAGCACCTAGAATGGTTGGCCCTAGAGTCCAGGGTGTATGAAGAAGGGTTAACACAGAACGGGGGTTCGTAAGATAATACATAGAATAGAGGCCATTCTTGAAGCATCTTCTTCTAAACCTAACCTATCTAGGAAAAGAACCTACAATGTTAGTACTCCTGTGCCTTATAAAAAGAAAGGAAAAACTAGGGAAGCCAATGTCACTCCTGATACTTCACCTTCCAAGGAAACTAGGTCTGCTACCATGAAGCATAAAGTTAAAACCATAGAGGCAAAGGGTATGACTCCAGAACAAAAACCACCTAGTAATGAAGATGTTTGTAATCTAGCCGAGGAACCCTTTCCCTCTTCTAAGGAGGAAACACTAAAAGAACCTCTTGTAGCCATTACGGAGGAGGTTTCCACTAGTGGGAAGAAATGTAAAGATCC
Organism: Thuja plicata; assembly: GCA_018584345.1. Classification (NCBI taxonomy): domain Eukaryota; kingdom Viridiplantae; phylum Streptophyta; class Pinopsida; order Cupressales; family Cupressaceae; genus Thuja; species Thuja plicata. Next base: position 246,761 of record MU223412.1, on the reverse strand, counting down.
TCTGAGCTCTTTTGAAACCCCTGTCAGGAAGAGTTCTAGACTTTTTGCTAATATCAATAAAGTGAACAAAATGCTTGATCTAGTTATAAATGTTGAATCCTCTGAGTCTATAGATAAGTCCTCTTAGGAGGCAATGACTCCAAAAATAACAGATAGTGACACCATGTTCCAACCCACAAGTTTATTACATCCTCATAGATAGTGATAAGGATTCTGAGGAAACAGACAAATTTTTCAATAACTCTATCGGGCAAGATACTGATGACAATTCAGAAAACCTACCCCCTTATGAATTCCCTACAATATATGAGGACATTGTTGAAGAGGTGTTTGAATAAATGAGTAGAGACGGATTGGACATGCTAGTCAAGGCAACTGAGTCATCCCAAGTGGATGATTCAATAAAAACCCTTGTCATATGGAGAGGAAAAACTTCCATTGATGAATCCTTCCAAGCAAATGATTCAATGAAAACTCATGAAAAAGAAAAAGGAGCTACTTCCATTGAAGAGGAAGTAGTAAGAATCCCTCGACTTGCATCTAGGTGGATTGAGATTCTTCAGCAGGGACCCACTCTTCCATCAGATTTATAAACACCTTAGCAGTTGGATTGAGTTTATACCAAAATTTTATTTGGGAAAAGGCACAACGAAAACTGGAAATAAAAAAACTAAAAAGGATCATTAAGGAGCAGGCTTGTCAACTAGAACAAAAAAAATCAGGTCGCAGTATTGGAGAGGAAAATTGAGCAGATCACTGAATTGATTCCTGCAACAATGGCATGTAGGTCACCATATCCAGTTTATTCTTTTCTCCTTAAAGAACAATTTGTTAACTTTCAATTGACTCAGATTATAGAGGGATTAAATCCTTCTATTTCTACACCTCACAAATTTTATGATGCATTCCAGTCAGCTCCCATGTCCATCAAAAACCTATTATGTGAATTGTATTTGTGCAATCTTGTTGTGCCAGACAATAGGGATTGGAATTCACTTCTATACGTGGGAGATTTTCAGCTGAGGGCAGTGATGTCTTGGATTCAGAATGAGATTAGCAGAGAGCATAAGGCTTTACCATATAGAAGCAGTGAGATAGATACACCCCTCATGATGAGGCGTGAAGTTCAGAGTTCTAGATAGACTTTCTTTGATTGGATCTCAATTACAATGAATCCTAGTAGACCCCGCAAAGTCCTTCAAGTCAGAGAGAAGGCATACATAGATTGGGAACAACATTCATCACAGGATATTGAGGTTGCGATTGCAGCTTGCAGACAGAGGTGTGTACGGATGTCCCATGACTTAAAAATTGGGGAACCTCATTCTCCATAGAATTTAACTCTTGCCACTTGCCGAGCCCCATGGGTTATAAGGCTGGGCCAATCATAACTTAATTATTGGATTCCCTTAAGGTTTCAACCTCCTATCCTCCTACAGCCTTTACTTGCAATAAATGAGAATGCAGAAGATCATGGTATGACTCAGGAAAGACAGAGGTGGGAAAGACTTAGGGACAACCATGGGTATTTCAACTATGTTGCTGATGAACCAGGTTAAAATACTGCCAGCAACCTGAGGCTTAGGGCCAGGATCCATAATTTCATGATTGATGGGGACCAACAATAGTGCAGTTGGGGGGAATGATGAGCCTCTTAAAAGGCCATCTTTTCAAATGTTTCTTACTTTATTTTTTCAGCAGTTTTCTTGCAAAACAAATACTTTAAAATTATGGTTTTATATGTATATTTTGTATATGTAAAGACATAAGTAGGTAAATGGATGGTAATAACATGGTGTATTTGCTTAGAATTGATGGGTAGAAGCTGCAGGATATAAGTAGTTGCTTGCTTATGAATAATCCTAGTTCCTATGCTATGTTTATGGGTAGTATCCTTCCTGTAGCTAAATGTCGTGCAAGAGTATCAAATGGAAACTAACACTTCTTTCCTAGTATTAAATGATAATATATACATGTATTGGAAGTTTTGTATGCTAACCATTTTGTAGGGATCAAGTCATGGTGCATTCAAGAACAACATCGTAGTGCTGAAGGAGTCAACAACAGCCGTTGCTGCAAAAGTGCCATCATGCTGAGGAATTAAGAAAGAAGTTGAAGAAGGGCATACCATAAGAATTTCATGGAGGAACAAGTCAATTTAGTTCCTGAGTAAACACAGCGTGTGGATCTAGAGCCACTACATGCTATATTCTGGGAATGACTTGAAGACTTAGTCTTGTTGATTGATGTTTTCTGTTATGAGCATTATGTATCCATTAGTGATCCTCATTAATGGAGTGATCCTAGATTTAGGGAGTAGTGTAGTTTCTCTTTAAATAAGATGACTATTGTAACTCTTAAAGTTAGTCAAGTTATTTGATGTATTTTCTGAAATAGAAGTTGATATTGTAACACTGTTTACTTTCCAAGTATATTTTCTCCATGAATGAATAAAGTGCATAATTTGAGTTTAATTCTCTTATCTTGATTACATTTCTATTCAGTCATCCAAGGGGGCCCACTTGGTGAGTGAATCACTTTTTTGGATTAGAAGTTATTTCCTTGTTCATTAAGAAGTAATTAGAACTCTACTGTTCTTGTAGCCACTGGCAACAGAATTGGTAGACTGTTCCTGTAGCATAGGCGAGTAGAGTAACTCCTATTCGTGATTACTATTTTCTTAGAGTAAACACATTTACTTGAAATAGTATATATTCCTGAAGCTTAATGTATTTCAATTCCATAGGATTAGCCATGAGAATCAAGAAGGTTTGAAGCATACACTTTGCAAATACCATTCCAAGTTTATGTCCTTGGTCAATAATTAAATGAGACTAAATAATCTACTTAGCAGCCATTTAGGGTGTCCAATCTTGAAATAGCAGTCCAATGCTATGTGTTTCTAAGACAATTGTTTAGCCAAGAAATGGGTTCCTAAATCCATCATGGAAGAATTGCATTCTAAATCATCTGAAAGCAAAGGAAAAACAAAAGTTGTGTGGATTCCCAAGTCTCCCTTAAAAGACTTGAACAAAAAGGAAAAATTAGAGTTGACATCCAAGATTCCAAACTCTTCCACTTTATATCCATCTAAAAATCTCCCATCTTCTAACTCTATTTAGGGTCCTCGTATCCCAAAATCTATTACCTTGAATACTTCACCCCCTTCTCCATCCATCTTGGGTCCTTGTGTACCAAGATCCATATCCACTCATACATCAAAGCCTCAAGCTATTCCATCCATTTTTCCTCTATCCGTCCACTACCCTTCAAGGTGTGTTTCAATGTGGATCTTATCACTATTTCCATATACCTCTATACAAACCTTTCAATGCCCTATCCAATATCCCCCAGCTACCTACTACCCATCCATCTCATATCCTTTTATTCCTCTTATCCAATCCATCACATAAATCCTTGGATTCCATCTCCCTTATCCTTAATATCATTCCCTACCATTACCCTATATGCATCTTTGAGAATAATTTTAGAGGCCTTGGCCCATCATAGCATATCCTTCAAAAGAGCACAATCCAAAGAGAAAGAGACTTAAAGTTCCTCCAAACAAAAATAAAAAAAATAAAAGAGAAAAAGTGTCTTGGTATAAACCTAGTAAATAGGTGCCTTGGTAGAAAAATTAAAGAGAAATAAATCCATCCTATGGTGAAAACCACTTCTTATGGTGCCTTGGGAAAGTACCATGATGAAAACTTGGCAAACTGGCATCATGTGTAATTTCTTCCTCTCGCGCTCTCTCTTAGAGGCAAGTTCCATCCACATCGCCCTATCCATTATATCCTCCATCATGTTGCTATCCTATTTTCATTCATATCTTGACAAGGTTGAACATATCCATGAGCATTTTGTAGCCTAACATTCATTATCCTTTCCATCATCCTATTCACTTCCTCTCATCCATGGTACCCTACCGTGATCTTTCTTATCCCAAGTCAATACTCATTATCTATAAGAATCCTTTCCTTAATCCCAAACCATTCACTCATAGCCTCCATCACCCTTTATCTTGATCATGATATCCTATCACTATCCTATTGACCCCTTGGTCTTGATGAAGAAAGAAAAATGCAAAATAGGTTCTTAGAAGTCTCTTGACATGTCCACTCTTTTGGACCACATGCTTTTATGACATCAGGTCAATATCCTATATGCTATTTGGCACCACGTCATTAGTTTCCATTTATTATCCAAAACATGCTTCACATGTTATATTCCCTTTTACTAGCTTGGGTAATCCTGAGGAGATTGTCCTTGAAGGTTGCATTCACCCTGTTCATCCATCATTGCCTATTCACCTCATCCATCAACTTTCTAATCCATCTGTAATATCCTACACCTTGATATACATTGGGGGAAAACCAATGTGATCTTGCTTGAGAACGTATAATCTCTAAAAATTTGAAAAAGACAGAAAAAGTGAAAAATGTCTTGAGAGAAAAGCTAAAAATTGAAAAAGTCCTGAAAAATGATCATCCTAGTGAAAACCTAGCAATAGGTGCCTTGATGAATCAACAAAAAAATCAAAAAATAGAAAATTATAAAAAATATAAAAAAGTTGAAAAAGAAAGAAAAAAGTGCTTCGGTGAAAACCTGGTAAACATGCACCTTGGTAGCAAAAATAAAATCTCTGCCAAGTAGGTGAAAACCTAGTAAATAGGTGCCTCTTGTACTCAAGCGCTCCATCTATCAATTCTAGTCTTGGGCACCCCTTTGCTTTAGTTTGTACATAGATTTCAGTCACTTTCATAAAACTTTGGTTCTTCTGAGAACCCCCGTGGCTTGAAACCAATCAAAGTCATAGTCTAGGGGAAATTGAATTTTCTTTGTCCCAACAGTCTAAGTCAAGTCAGTCATCTTGGATTGGAATTTTTTTTTGTCTCAGTCCTAGGGTATCATTTGTTAGTAGTGGGGAAGCACCCCAATTTGATCAATATGATGAACAAAACCAAAGTCAGTATCTTAGTCATTCCTAAAGGATGGTTTTCCACTGACACAATGGTGTTTATCAGCACCCTAATCAACAATGTTTCTTAACACTACCTATTTGGACACATCTATGTTTCTCAACACACATTGGATAACATGACATAAACCTTAACAGTGGATTAATAATAATCAAACAATATGCACTCACAAGCACGATGGTGTTTCTCAAAACCCTACATAGACAAACATAAACAATCACAACACTTGTTGAAGGTATGTTGAACATTTTCTTGGATGTTGTCTATTATCAATGATTTTTTCTCATCTTGTCTTTGATTGCTACTGATGATCCTAAAATGTCAAAGTAAAATGGGTGTCTATAATAAGAGCCTCCACATTAAGGTGGAAAAGCCTCACATGCCTCGACTTTGTTAATGTAAGGTCGAAACTATCTCCTTGACTATTATTAATCTGTCTTTTTACACAAGAATGCACTCATGGTTATCTCAGATTTATATGCCATGATAATAGTGTACCCTTGCAATATCAAATGGAAACAATGTTTAGGTCATCTTGGCTTAATACCTCGATGCTTACATTGGCTTCCCACATTTTATCCGATGAAAGTCATACTCACATCCTTATGGTCGCAATGGCACTAGTAAGGGTTGTATCGACTCTGATGTCCCAAATGCTCAATGATGAAAATTTTCAAATCAAAATTCAGTGACTAATTCGTAGGTTGCATTTATGTTAGCTCTTGGATTACAGTTTGCTAGCATCATAACATTGCAATGTTCTGTCTCTTGGAAAAAGTAATTTATAATTATATAGCAATCCTTATTCCATTTTCGGTATCAAAATAGAAATTGAAAATTGTGTCATAATTTTGGTCAAACCTTGCCAAGGTTTTTGTCAAACTTGGTCAACAAGACCTAAAACAAGTGCAAAAGGGGTCCTAAACAATTCCAACCTCTTCAAAATCAGATTTGTCACTTCCTAGATCATTTTATCAATCGAATTACTTCTGATCACTAGAGCACCTAGCCATATTTTGATTTCGCTCCTGAGGGGGCATGATCATGACATCAACAATTCAGTGATCACATCATCAAACATCGATAAATCATGGAATCTTTAATCAAGAAATCAAACCATCAAATAAAACAAGACCTCATTGCAAGGGGCATCTCAGCTTCATCGTACCAAATCAAGTTGAGATTCTTCGACATCAACAAATCTCTAGGGGAATATCAGTTTCATTGCTTCAAATCAAACTAATATTTTCCTCTTTAGCAATTGGCTTCATCACATCAAATTGACAGTCAATTTTTCTAATCGATCTCTTAACATTAATTAATTCTATAACATCAAATCAAATTGGTTTTGTGTCATTATCAATCGATTAGGTTTTCGGTTTCATCGCTTCACATCAAACTGACCATTCTGATCTTCATCGGTTCTAGTCCAATCAAGTTCAGAATAGATACCTTTGAATCAATTGAATTGAGAGTAGTTTCATCGCTTCACATCAAACTATTCTTGATCTCAACGCTAACTGTTCTTTGAATCAATGTATTGATCGCATATCAATTCTAAGAGGGGCAAATGTAATCACCTAAAAATGGTCTACAAAACCCTAATCCCCTAATCTTGATTGTTCATCAAGAAAACCCAAAATCTTGATTAAATCTCCTAAGTCCTAATCTAAGGAAATTCAACATCTTCAGTCTAATCTGACCTAAACCCTAGGTCTTATTCAATCATCGCACTTGATTTAATTAGTTAATTCATGAATCCTAAAATATTGGCAATTAAATGTTATGTCATTTATTTAATTAATGTGTGAGTATGTTGATTAAATAAATAGACAATTTTCATTTAAATGTAAAAAGGAATTAAAATTAATAAATTGAGTGAAAATGCATTAAAATCATTTAAATATTCAAAAATGCATTTATGTGTCATCATTTCAATTGACTGAATTAGAAACAAATATTTCTTGTCTAGTTAACTAAGTCTCTTCTTTTCCTCATTTTGGAAACAATCCAGTTAACTAAAAACTGACTCAGTTAACTCCTCTTTTAACTTTAGAAGTTTCTCAAATGACTGATCAGTCAGTTCAGTTAACTGACTCTCAACCAATGGTCTTCCTTGCACATGGATTGTGCTTCTTTGAATCAATCTTGTCCGTTCCTCGACATTCAATCTCTATCGTCAATTTGAGAAAGATTTCCTATAAAAGCAAGCTTCTTTTTCATCACAAAGGATCAAATAATTGCAAGTAGAGTTATTATGTTATTTTTTTCTCTCATCTTTCAATAAGCATTTAGTATTTTGCATATTTACATGTTTCAAGCATTTCAATTGATAACATAGGAACAGCTCATTTGGGTTTTTAAAACGAACTAAGATAATCATTGGGTGAATCTTTTTGTCTTTGCATCATAGATTAATAGTCATTTTGAAAATACTTCATTTTGAAAATTCTTATGGATTAGGATTTAATCCTGCCTACTAGAAGGCAATAGGTTGATTTAGATTAATATCTTGTTTTCATAGTTCAAATCTTTCTTAGATTAACTATGCAATGACCTATTCAAGTGTGCGTAGATAGCTTAGAGGTCCACTTTTCACACACAAAAGCTCCAGTTGGGTGGGTGAATTCTAGGAATTCTACCTTTTGGCTCCCCAACTCACTCGAACATTCCAGACCACTCCATACCAGTGTGTCCCCTTAAGTGCATAAAGTGCAAATTGTGTCAAAATTTGACAGGGAATTTCTCTAAGCTTATGTGATGAATGAATGATCCATATGATGAAGGTGATATGATCAATGATGGATATATTCTTGTATAGAAGAGAATCCTTAATATAAACCAACATATCTATGTAAGATTGGATATCACATAATAGACAAATGCCACTTAACCAAAGGAAAAGTGGATCCTAAGAAAGAATGAGAGAGATTGATATAGTACCCTTTCCCCCCAAGTATGAAGATAAGGATAAGGAGAAAGAGGGACTATTATGCTACTCACAAAGTATGATCATATCATGCATGACAATGAGCCCCCTAAGGGATAGGATAACAATGTTACATAGTGTGGAGAAACATAATAGGGAATTAAATGTTATTCAAAGAAATCAGGATTAAAAAATAACTCATTGTGACATGAAATGTGAATAATGTCATTATCAATGAGTTGTTAAATTTTTTAATGTAAGGCTTGACATAAATTATTAGAGTAATCATGATATTGGTGATACATGCAGAAAGGAAGATTCATAAGATTTTGACTGTGTTTCTTTTTTTGTTTAGGCCGAGTAATCACCTTAGCATGAAAAAGGCTAGGAAAAATGACTTCTTTATTAAAGGTAGATATAGAAGAAGTGTTAGATAATAAAGGAGAGGATGTGGAAAAAGTAGGAGACTCAAAACCCAATTCTCCAATAGGTTGATGACATGTAACTGATTAAATGTTTGACAATGTTAAGTTGAAGATAATGCAAGGCATTAAATCAGTTAATGTATTGTATTGTCATTGATGTCAACTTGATATCATCTGTATGGTCATTTACGTAATGCCAAAGACTTCAGATAATCAAAGGAACAAAGGTTATGCTTTCAACAATGCATAAAAGTCAAGTATTCACTTAGTGACAAACAACACTGATGGAGTGCATACCATCGGTAAAAGCAAAGAAGAACAGTCATAGTGCTACCCGACGATAGGAAGCACAGTGTTAGCCGACAAAGCAAAACCACAGAATGCCCGATGAGAAAAAAAAAGAGTAACCTGACAGAAGAAAATACAGTGTTTCCCAATGGAAAAAGATCACAAAGCTAATTGGAGTCTCTCTGATGGAACTGTTAGGTGTCACCGACAAATAACTACAAAGGTGACCGACGGAACAAAGAGTTTAGAAAATGACAAAATATCTAGCTGGAAGAGTTAAATAAGGACTTAACGAGTTGTCTACTTTGTTTTATTCAACCAGAGATAAGTGATTGATTTAAAGCTGATTTGTATAGTGGGAAAGAAGATATCTACGAGACAAATTAGGAGTTATGCTTTAAATCTAATTGGCTGGATTGTTTTTTACGCCAAGAATCAAGAATCAAGAAACAATGAATATCATGTCTATATAAGAGACAAGATTAACTCATTTTTGAATATACATGAAAAGGGGATTAAGGGGAGTGAATAGAAAGAGGATGATGAAGAGAAAATGATGAAGAATAACTTCATACAGTGTTGATCAATCAAGCTGAAGAAGAGCTAAGGAATTCTACAGACACCGACGAACAATGAGCACAACATCACAAAGAAGAAAGTGTGGAGCACAAATAATTGAATTGATACATTGATCAGAGAGGTAATGTACTTAAATAGATCTAAAAATATGCAATTCAAAGTTGTATTAGAAACAGGTCATAATGTTTCAGTTTAACCATTGAAGCATCAAGTCTCTTAACCGAGCAAGACTTAACAGTCTCCTATATATTGAGGTACATCTCAAGGAGTGCCAAAAAGGTTGATTCATGAAAGTAGAATTGGATATGCCCGATGCCTATTGATAGTCTAAGAGAGAGGATGATTCAAGGATGGCAACATTAGATGCCCGAAACTAAGTGACAACCTCTATGTATAAAAACCTCTAACAAGGTCACACATAACAGTGTGTTTGTAACATTTTACAGGGTTGGCTCTTAACAGGGCTCACTTCAGAAGAGTGAAAATTTGGGGTACCGGTCCCAATGGTTTTCCCCTTAACAAGGTTTCCATGTTAAAATCCATGTGTTATGTGTGTATGATTCATTTCTTTATTGTTTTGTATCTTACATAATTCATTCTGGATATATCGGTATACTCTGCTTATTTACTATATTTCGGTAAATAGTTATATTGCTTATTGGTAATGAAGAAAGAATAATGATTGATAGAGAACACTGATAGATAATTAATCATTATAAGTATTTCATGGCATGCATCTTGTAGGAACATAATAATCTGAGATTTATTGATTGGTGGTTAAGTTTGAAGGATAAATTATTGAGGCCACTGATTCACCCCCCTCTCAGTTATTACTAATAATTGGTATCAAAGATTGTGTTCTTAGAAGGAAGGTTTCAAGACCTAAGCCAAAGATCACAAGATGAACAAAAGAGATGTGCCCAAGTTGAACAAAGATAATTTTGCTTCATGGCAGAGCAGGATAAGACTCCACTTATCAGGTATTGGTAATGATGTTACTCAATTCCTAGAAAATGAATATGTGTTGCCCACATGAGCACCAAAAGTTGAAAAAATGAGAGAGAAGCATGAACACAACAACATGATGGTAGAGCTTTCTTCCTCACTCTCCGATGTTGAATTTGAAGATGTCAAAGAATGAAAAACTATAAAGCAGATGTGGGACAAATTGAAGCTTGTACATGGTGGTGACAAAAATCTTTTAAGAGCCAAGGCGGAAATCCCTAGAGGAAAGTTTGATGATCTAATAATGAAATAAGGTGAAAAAATAACTCAGTACAACACAAGAATCAAAGAGGTAATCAATGCTATCCAAGGAGTTGGAGGTGTACTAGAAGAAGATACAGTGGTAAGTAAAATTCTAAGAACCTTACTTCCTACTTATGCTATTAGAGTATCTGTTATTCAAGAAATGAGAGCAGTAGAAAATAGCAATGTTACTCTAGAGAGTTTAATTAGAAGAATGATTTCATTTGAGATGAATAAATTTGATAATAGTGTCTTACCAAACATAGAGTCTGCATTCAAAACCTCTATGAGAATAAGTAAATCAAGTCACAAAAACACTATGAGAAAAGATAGTGATAGTGAAAATGAAGAAGATGATCTTGATGAAATTGAAGCACTTATGGCCAGAAGAATGCAAAGAGGCAAAGGTAAATACAGAGGTAAATTACCACTTGTTTGTTTTAATTGAAAAGAGATTGGACACTTTTTTGCAAGATGTACTAACAGAAGAAAAGATGACAGAAGTAATGACAGATCTTTTGAGAAGAAGTCTGACAGAGGTGATTACAGAAGCTACCAACAATCAGAAAGAAGAGATACCCGAGACTATAAGGACAAAGGAAAGAAGTTCAGTTACCTAGAAAAATGCAAGGATGATGATACTGACACCGAATCTGATGAATACATCAAGATGGTGTTTGTGGCTGTAAAAGATGATTCAGATGATGATGAAGAAAGGTATGTAGAAAAAACTCTCATATCTGAAATTAGCAAGAATGATGTTTGGATCATAGATAGTGGCTGCACTCACCATATGACTGGTGATAAGCAAAAGTTTGAGACTATTGATTACTATAAAGGTGGTTCAGTAAGAATGGGTAATGATATACCTTGTCCAGTTGAAGGTAGAGGAACAATAATGTTGAATAACCAGATAATGTGTGAGAATGCTTATTGGGTAAATGGATTGAATTATAATTTATTGAGTGTTTCTCAATTGAATAATTCAGGTCACAAAGTAGCATTTGAAAATAAGAAGGCAAATATCTTCAACAAATCTGGAAATCTGATTGGTACCGGTGAGCAGACAAAAGGTAACTTATTCTATCTGAATGATATTGACT
>MU223412.1:208695-235071 GCA_018584345.1 Thuja plicata | reverse complement strand
AGTCTAGTTTCAAAAGAAAAACCCATACATCTGATGCAATTCTAGAATTAGTCCATACTGATTTATGTGGACCTATGAGGACAAAGAGTTATTATGGAGATAGATATTTTATTCTCTTTGTTGATGAATACTCTAGAATGATGACAGTTATGTTTCTAAAAGAAAAATCAGAAGCATTTAAGATGTTTAAATGGTATAAGGCTATGGTAGAGAAACAAAGTGGTAAGGATCTAAAATGTTTAAGATCAAATAGAGGAGGATAATTTATATTAGATGAATTCACTAACTTTTGTAATGAGCATGGAATCAAAAGACATGTCTCTGCACCAAGGACACCACAACAGAATGGAATTGCTGAAAGAAGGAACAGATCCATAGTTGACTGTGCAAGGAAACTGATGATAGAGAAAGGCATCACCCAAATCTTCTGGAGGCAAGCTTTCAGTAATGCTATTTACACATTGAAAATAGTACAATTGAAGAAAGACACCAAAAAGACACCTTATGAGCTATGGTATGGATACACACAAAATGTAAGTTATTTCAAAAAATTTTGCAGTCAATGTTATATCTTAAAAGATGATAGAAATGGAAAACTTGAATCCAAGAGTGATGAAGGAATTTTTCTAGGGTATTCTACCAAGAGCAAGGCTTATAAATTTCTCAAAAAAACCTCTAACAAAATTATTGAAAGTGCAAATGTAAAGATAGATGAATTTGCAGAGAAAAATAAACAGGAAAGCACTAAAGAACCAGAGGACTACAATAAGTTCACTTACAATGAGGAAGCTGACACCCTAACCTACCAAAAATGTAGAGCTCCTAAGCAATAGTGCTTAAATAAAGAACAACTAAATGTTGCAACCGACGGTCTGGCTGCAAATACCAGCGGTCAGGACAATGATCAAAATAATGTGCAAGGTGATGAAGAATAGAATGAAGGAAAAAATGATGATCAAACTGATAGACAGAGAGATGAACCTGTACTTTCAAGATATGTAAGAAGGAACCATCCAGAGATCCAGATCATAGGAGATAAGAAAGATGGTACAAGAACAAGAAGTAAGTCTCTAAACTCAAGCTGTCTAATTTGTGAGTTTGAGCAAAAATCTATCAATGCTACACTTGATAATGAAGAATGGATAAGTTCTATGAATGATGAGATTGAGTAGATTGAGAAAAAAAAACATGGTCACTTGTGCCAAGACCAGATGACAAGAATGTCATCAGGACAAAATGGATATTCAGGAATAAGCTGAATGAGAATGGAAAAGTCACAAGAAACAAAGAAAGACTAGTATGCAAGGGGTATGAACAAGAGGAAGGTATTGACTATGGAGAAACCTTTGCACTCATTTCTAGGCTAGAAGGTGTAAGAATAATACTTGCTTATGCTGCATATAAAGGATTCAAGGTATATCAAATGGATGTCAAGTCTGCATTCCTGAATGGAATACTTGAAGAAGAGGTATACATTGAACAACGAGAAGGATTTGTACATCTAGACAAGAGAAACATGGTATGTAGACTTCATAAAGCCTTGTATGGATTAAAACAAGCTCCTAGAGCCTGGTATGAAAGATTTAATTCCTATCTTATAAGTATTGGATTTGTAAGGACTAGTGGAAATAATAATCTTTATTTAAAGGAAGATACTGATGCTAACACTTTGATTGCTGAAATATTTGTTGATGACATCATAGTTGGAGGAAATGATATGCTATGAAAATCATTTTCTAGTGAGATGAGAAAAGAGTTTGAGATGTCTATGTTTGGAGAGATCAAGTTCTTTCTTGGTCTACAGATCATGCAATAATGTGAAGGTATTATCATTACACAGTCAAAATACATTAAAGAGGTCTTGAAAATATTCAAGATGGAAGAATCCAAACCAGTTGGAACACCGATGGCTACTGGATGTAAGTTGACAAAGGAGGACAAGACAACAGAGGTAAATTAGACTTTGTATAGATCAATGATAGGAAAACTCATGTATTTGTTACATACTAGACCACATATTGTACATGTAGTAGGAATAGTTGCTAGATTTTCTGCTAATCCCAGGGAATCACATATGACTGCTATGAAAAGAATTCTAAGATATCTGAAGAATACTGAGGAATATGGATTATGGTATAGAAGAGAAGGCAAATTTGAACTTCAGGTCTTTACCGATGCTGATTGGGATGGAAATATTGATGATCGAAAGAGCACAACTGGAGGAGCATTCTTCATGGGTGATAGACTTGTTACATGGATCAACAATAAACAAGGATGCATCTCACAATCTACTGTAAAAGAAGAGTATGTTGCTGCTTCTGCAAATTGCTCAAACATTGCATGGATCAAACAGCTACTGGAAGGTATGCATATAAAGATCTTAGAACCATTAATTATCTATTGTGATAAGACAAGTGAAATTAAAATTTCCAAAAATCCAGTCATGCATGCTAAAACAAAGCATATTTCCATCAAGTATAATTATTTGAGAGAACAAGTTCAGGCAAAAGAGGTGATACTTGAGTATGTGCAATCAAACGAACAATTGGCTGATATCTTCACCAAGCCACTACCCAAGGATGCATTTGAGTACTTGAGAAAGAGACTAGGGGTCAAACCCTTGTCTACTGGTTAGTAAAATGAATGAAGGCTACATCAAACTACATATTATCAGAACATCATGAAATTTGATGCGGGAGAAGAGATGAAATTCAAAGCTACATCTATATACAGACAGGTATATATCAAACACCAAACACAAGAGCATACTATTGTATTGCTGATAGAGAAGGGAAATTCAAGGAATATATTATGGATGGAGACAAAAGATTGCTTGACATTAATGTCAGATATCAGTAAATACTTGTTTGGCATTGCTGTCAAGGGGAGAGAAATTATCCATATTATCACATATTCTTCTGGACAGGGAGAAAAAGTATCTATTAGCACATTAATCCAACAGGGAGAGATTATACTCTTAGGGAGAGAAATTGTATGTAAATATTATACAAAGGGAGAATTGCAGACAAGAGAAAAAGACATCAAAAGAGAAGAACATTCAAGGGAAAGAAATTGACACAAGGAGAGGATACAACACATTAGAAGATAGAGAGATGCCAGAATCAAATCTAAGCTAAAAATAGAGCTTACCGATGGTCAGAAATTTATCAGTTATAAAAAAAAAAGATTGGTAGTTTGATGAAACTCAACTATTGTATTTCATATTGTGTTAGAAATAGTATAGTGTGATAATATAATATGTTTCCATCAATGCCAAAGGAGAGATTGATGACATGTAACTTATTGAATGTTTGACAATGTTAAGTTGAAGATAATGCAAGGCATTAAATCAGTTAATGTATTGTATTGTCATTGATGTCAACTTGATATCATCTATACAATCATTTACATAATGCCAAAGAATTTAGAGAATCAAAGGAAAAAAGGTTATGCTTTCAGTAATGCATAAAAGTCAAGTATTCACTTAGTGAAAAACAACATTGACAGAGTGCACATCATCGGTAAAAGCAAAGAAGAGCAGTCATAGTGTTACCAGACGATAGGAAGCATAGTGTTGCCCGACAAAGAAAAACCACAGAATTCCCGACGAGCAAAACAAAGAGTAACCTGACGGAAGAAAATATAGTGTTTCCTGACGGACAGAGATCACGAAGCTAACTCGAGTCTCACCGACGTAACTGTCAGTTGTCACCGACAACTAACTACAAAGGTGACCGACGGAACAAAGAGTATAGAAAATGATAAAATATCTAGTTGGTAGAGCTAAATAAGGACTTAACTGGTTGTCTACTTTGTTTTATTCAACCAGAGATAAGTGATTGATTTAAAGTTGATTTGTACAGTTGGCAAGAAGATATCTACGAGAAAAATTAGGAGTTATGCTTTAAATCTAATTGGCTGGATTTTTTTTCACGCCAAGAATCAAGAATCAAGAAACAATGAATATCATGTCTATATAAGAGACAAGCTTAACTCATTTTTGAATATAAATGAAAAGGGGATTAAGGGGAGTGAATAGAAAGAGGATACTGAAGAGAAACTGATGAAGAATAACTTCATACAATGCTGATCAATCAAGCTGAAGGAGAGCTAAGGAATTTTGTAGACACCGACGAATAGTGAGCACAACATCACAGAGAAGAAAGTGTGGAGCACAAAGAATTGAATTGATACATTGATCAGAGAGGTAATGTACTTAAATAGATCTGAAAATCTGCAATTCAAAGTTGCATTAGAAACAAGTCATAATGTTTCAGTTTAACCATTGAAGCATCAAGTCTCTTAACCGAGTAGGACTTAATAGTCTTCTATATATTGAGGTACATCTCAAGGAGTGCCAATAAGGTTGATTCATGAAAGTAGCATTGGATATGCCCGATGCCTATTGACAGTCTAAGAGAGAGGCTGATTCAAGGATGGCAACATTAGATGCCCGATACTAAGTGATAACCTCTATGTATAAAATCCTCTAACAAGGTCACACCTAACAATGTGTTTGTAACCTTTAATAGGGTTGGCTCTTAACAGGATCACTTCAGAAGAGTGAAAATTTGGGGTACCAGTCCCAGTGTTTTTTCCCTTAACACGATTTCCACATTAAAATCCATGTGTTATGTGTGTATGATTCATTTCTTTACTATTTTGTATCTTACATAATTCATTCTAGATATATCGGTATACTCTTCTTATTTACTGTATTTTGGTAAATAGTTATACTGCGTATCGGTAATCAAGAAAGAATAAGGATTGACAGAGAACACCGACAGACAGTTAATCATTATAAGTATTTCATGGCATGCATCTTGTAGGGAGATAATAATCTGAGGTTTATTGATTGGTGGTTAAGTTTGAAGGATAAATTATTGAGGCCACTGATTCACCCCCCCTCTTAGTTATTACTAACATAGGTTTCTCACTAGTCTCAATTTTTTGTTGCACACATCCTAGATCATATTTGGGATTGTGAATTGAATTATTTTTAGGATCATGTTGAATCAAAAACATAGTAGGTCTATTGAAGGGTCTTGTGCTATAATTAGGAACTAAATCATCATCATTACTAATGGTATCAAAAGAAGGTTTTAGATCAAAATCCATGAGATGAGGATTCATGATAGTGTTAACATTGGGAGTAACTGTTTGTGGATACTTGTAAGGATTAAATCCTAATCCATAAGAATTTTCATGCCCCTTATTTCCTAAGGGCACTTGAATTACTTGTCCATGTTTTCCACATCTATTCCCATTGAATCCATGTTTCGCTAATAAATGATAACCAGGGCCATAAAAAGAAGCCATATTGGAAAGAGTTAATGGACCCTCATAAGTCAATATGTCATAAAAACTAGGTTTGATATTTTCTAAAGATTCATTAGGAGGGGAAGCAACAAAAAAATTGTTACTAAGCTCATCAGAAAGAGGATTTGTTGTTTGGACTCTTTGTCAGGTTTAGATTGTTTGAGCTCAAATTTTGGGACTTTGCATTCTCCAATATAAGTTGGTGTGAAATCTAAAGATCCCCAATCATCATCCAAAAGGACACTAGTAGGAGAAGAATCATCCTTAGGTTCGGGATCTTGTTTCTCATTAATAGAAACAAGTTTATTGTTAAATTCAATATGCAAATAACTATTCAGTCTATCATCTGCAAGAATTGTATACATGATATTATTGTAGATAAACTTGACTCTTTGATGAAGAGTTGAAGGAACAAAATGCATAGCATGTAACCAAGGTCATCCCAAAAGAAGATTATAATTAAGAGGTCCAGGCATCACATGAATGGAAGTGTCCAAAATAACTAGACCTACCTTAATAGGTAAGGTGATAACACCCAATGTTTTCTTATAAATATTATCAAAGCCACAAATAGGGACATGATGATGCAGTCAAGCTTGGAGGATCCAATAATGGATTGTCCAAACTTGCAGCCAACCACAAGAAAAACAAAAACACAACAACAAAAGATATAACAACTTATAAAAAATTATATTATCTTACAAAATAAATTACATTCCACATGTTGTGCTATAAAGCCTTCCCGGTTATTGACAACACACTTAAAAAATTCAACAAGATCTCACAAGATCCAACTTCCCCAACCTACCCTACAGCTAAATGGAAGAAACCTGATCTAAATGTGTACGGTGAAATCTTCAATCTATTGGGAGCAAGCTCAAACATGTGAAGTTAGTGGGATAACACATATAATTCATGGAATGAACAAAGAAACCAACAAGACCTCATCATAACATCAAATTGAGCTAAAAACAAGTTAATTGCACCCTATTCTACTTGTTTGATTTGCTCTTTTTGATAGATTATGCATGTGCTCTCTCAAACACAAATGAGATAAATCCCCAATGCAATGCATTTCATGAATACAAGATGGGAAACAATGAAGAAATTCAAGAGCATCTTAAACTAGCTATGGAAATGAATATGCAAAATATACAAGATTGAAGCTAAGATTCATTTTAAACAAAGAAGCCTAGCATGTAATATCTATATGATTTAAGCAAGAAACTAAGAGCATACAAAAAAAATATTAAATCTAGAGCTATGTTAGCATGATAACAATGCAAATATGAGAGATGAAAATGCAAGAGGAGAAGGCCTCTATTTATAGATTTTTGGGGTAGAAGAGGAGGGGTTGAATGAGGTGGCATCTATGTGGCATCCACATGAGAGCCACATAAGGGACACATAGGCTTGAAGAGATGGCTAATTTGGAGTGAAACATAGAAATAAATATTGAGTGGCTCAAGAATTCCAAGTGGGGGACAAAGGAGTAAAGAGCCTTAAAGAGGAACGGGTGCCCATTTTGGAGAGAATTCTCACACATGGGTGAGAATTCTATTACCCTAAGAGGGTTAGGAATCACCTTTTTAAGTATGATCAGAGGGTGATTAGGTAGGGAAGTATGCTTAGGAAGTGAGGTAATGGGAGTAGAGTAGGAATAGGGTAGGCTTAGGGTAGGTCTCTAGATTGGATTAATAGGTTTCTAGCTAGTGTTTAGATTATAATTCAAATTAGATTTGAATAAATCATAGTTTAGAAGAATTAGGGATATGGAGGAATTTTAATAAATATAAATTTTTTAAAAAGCGGATTTTGTGAGGCAAATGTATTTAAATAAAATACATTAGGATAATATTTGATCATGGATAAATACCAACTATGAAACTATTTAAATTAAATAGTTACATGAAAAAGGGAAATTAATATTAATAATAATAATAATATTTTTCGATGTCTACACTAAACTTGTGCTCACAAGCCACCAAGCAATCGTACAAGTTTCTATCGTACCCACTTACTACTGTCTGCTATCAAATCACTCTCTTTTACTCTCTTTAAAATGCTACCTACACACTCCCTATATTCAACACAACAACAAGTCAAATTCATAAACAAATATTAAATATCAGTTGGCCCAATACAATCCATGATGAATCATATTAAATGACCCAGTTGGCTGCAAACAAACAATAAATACATAGAAGAAAGCACCACATCAGATTTAGGTCCACACAAGATCCAATGCATCAAATCCGCATGCCTTGGAACTTTGAACAATCCCAACGAACCCATCAAATCATGGATGCAATCTTCAATGCCCACTCAATCCTTAAAATCCAGTCAATGAACTCATTAACTAAGACCCCCAAGTTGATCCTGAGCACCAAAAAAGCCACAGAGCCTATTTGATGAATCAGCTTTGCCAACAAACATTGAGTCCATTCAGTGAAGAAAAACACTCCTTCCACTGAGAACCAAGCACCAAAATGATCGAGAATAACTAGAATACACTAAGCTCCGCCTAGTCACCTCCCAAGCACCAAATATAACTTAAAAATATTTTTGGTTGACAAAGGATTGCTAACTTCCCTAGGATGCTCCTACATAAGACACCCTAGATGCAAAAAGATGTTCTAGCAGATCCACGAACATATTTTTGGATTCATCACATAGATCCCAAACTAATTCTTGTTATACATGTCCTTTGATTCCTTCACCGATACACCCATGCCTTGGTTCCTCTCTCTCTCTCTCTCTCTCTCTCTCTCTCACCATTAGTACTCTTTGAAGTGCCTTCAGATATATTAACCTTAATGTATGTACCAACCCCTACAGTCATCTCAGATTTTCTACCAATGCTCAAGTTCCGCCTTCCTTTGTCTTCATCCTTCAAAGGAATCAAAATAAGCTTTTGTCCATCTTTCAGGATAGTGAAGAGGTTCCTCTTATAGTCATGAATAACCTCTCTATCATATTTCCAAGGTCTTCCAAGTAAAACATGACAAGAACTCATCTCCACAATGTCACATAATACTTCATCCTTATAAGAACCAATGTGAGAACTTACCATGCATTGTTCTTTCACCTCTACTACATGATCTTCTTGCAATAAAATTATCCTATAAGGACAAGAATGTTTCAACCTCCTTAAACTAAGCTTCTGAACCATCTCCCCAAAAACCAAGTTATTAGTACTTACTCCATCAAAAATCACCTTACAACATTTACTACCAGACTTACACACAGTCCTGAACAATTTCTTCCTTTGACAAGAATCAACTTGTTTCATGGGAAGCAATTTTATCCTAAGAAAAAGATTCACACCTTCTACCTCAGGTTCATTCTCAGCAACTTCATTCACCACAAAATTTTGGTGACTACCGAACTTATTATCTACATGGGGACATTCAAATGACCGATGTCCTTCTTCACCACAATTATAATAGGTACCTCTGAATACACCTCTAATTGCCCTTAACCTTAGTTCAATAGGTTTTGGTTCCTCCTCAACTCTCGGTTTATCCTTTACCAAATGCTGTTGCTTCTCCTTCCCTCAGAAGTTACCTTGATGTCTCCTTTTCAACTTATCTTCTGCCCTCAGTGCATACCGATAAGTATCCTTAACTGAACCAATATTCAACATGCCAATCTCATCCTAGATATTGAATCTGAGACCATTAACATATATGGAAACCTTTTCTTTAGAAAGCTCCCTATGTCAAGATATAATAGTCAACTTGTAAAACTCCTTAGTATAGTCTTTCACACTGAGATCTTTCTTCTTCAGATTCTACAACTTCTTAAACAACTCAAGTTCATAGTCGGCAGGTATGAACTTAGCCTTCAATCTTGTCACCATTAATTTCCACCGAGTTATTTTCATCTCACCTTCTTCCTCCCTATCTTTCTATAACTCTTTCCAGCATAAGGAAACATGTCCTTTTAGCTTAGTTTGTGCTGACCTACCTCTATGAGGATCTCCAAAATATTCTAGCTCAAATTAGTCTTCTAATTCACTAATCCAACCAATCAGGTCTTTGGGGTTCAATGTAGCTGAAAAATTAGAAACTTTTATTCTATGACTTGTATTCAACCGAGCCATAGATCTTTTCAGCCGATCATCTCTATCATCTCTACTAGGTCCAACACCTTTGGTAGCAGCCTCAAAATATTTGGCAGCTTCCTCATAGCCATCCTCTATTCTAGGGTTCCACTGCAAATGAGTAATAGCCCTCATGATTTCAGTTACCATCTCATTCTTGATCACCACTGTCTCAGATCTAAACCTTTTTGTCACTTTTGATTCCACCTCATCAAAGAGATCTGCAATTTCCCTAGGGTCTAATCTCCTCGGAGGCATCTTCAAATCCTCTGCAAAAAATCCCAACCGACCACCTTGTGACAACCCCCAGACTGTGTAAAAGTTAGATCAGAACCTGCTACCTCACACAAACAGTCAGATAGGTTTCACAAGTCTAGGAGCACAGACCTTCAACCATCACTCAGACCAACCAGATCAACCTTGCCCTAATAACAAACCATCTCTGATACCATTTGATGCAGTCAAGCTTGGAGGATCCAATAATGGACTGCCCAAATTTGCATCCAACCAAAAGGACAATAGCGGAAACACAACAACAATAGATATTATAAAAACTTATATCAACTTATATTATCTTAGAAAATCAATTACACACAACATGATGGGCTATAAGGCCTTCTCTATTATGGCCAACACATTTAACAAATTCAACAAGATCTCACAAGATCCAACTTCACTAGCCTACCCTACAGCTAAGTGGAAGAAACCAGATCTAAAATTGTGCTCGCAAGCCAACAAACAATCTTAAAAGTTCCTTTATTACCCACTTACTATTGTCTACTATCAACTCACTCTCTTTTCCTCTCTTTAAAATACTACGTACACACTCCCTATATATAACACAACCACAATCTGACTTCACAAACAAATATTAAATGACATTCGACCCAATACAATCCATGATGAATCATATTAAATGACCCACTCGACTACGAACAAACAATAAATACATAGAAGAAAGAACCACATCAGATTTAGGTCCACATAAGATCCAATGCAACAAATACGCACACCTCATAACTCTAAATGATCTCAATGAACCCATCAAATCATGGATACAATCTCCAATGTCTGCCCAATCCATAAAATCCAGTCGATGAACTCCTCAACTGAGACCCCCAAGTTGGTACCTAGCACCAAAAAATCCATCAAGCTCGTTCGGTGAATCAGCATTTCCATGAGACACCAATTCTATTTGGTGAAGGAAAACACTCCTTCCATCGAGAACCGAGCACCAAAATGACCGAAAACAACCAGATTCTACCGAGATTTCCCTACTCACCTAATGAGCACCAAATAGAACTTAAACATATTTTTGGTCAACAAAGGATTGTCAACTTCCTTAGGATGCTCCTGCATCACATAATTAGGGTTAATAGTTGAAACATCAGCTTTGATTTCACATAACATGTCCATTCTACAAATATTTATTCCAGAACCATTGTCAGTTAAGGTCATGTGAATGAGATTTCCTTTGATAAGGAAAGATACTAGAAGGGCATCATGTCGATCTTGAAATTCTTTAAAAGGTAAATCATCTTGATTAAACACAAATTGAGTCAGGATAGGAGTAGCATGCATGCATTCCAAAAATAAATTGATGTTTTCTTGATTAGGTGGTGGAGTTGGAAGAGTGGTTAAATATTTTTTCAAGGCTTCATGATATGTAGGATAACTATAAATAAGTTCCCAAAGAGAAATCTTGGTAGGAGTAGCACACAATTTTTCTATTAAATCATACTCCTTTCCAAGATTGGGAGATAATCATGGGGCTGGAGGAATCATGGGTTGAGAAGGTGGGAGAGGAGTAGGAACAACTAGATTAGTAGGTTGAGGATTGTTTCTTGTGCGATAGGTGTGAGACACTGCATGGTAATCCTTAATAAACTCTAAAGGACTCCTATTTTTTCCTTTCACAGTTATTGTTGGCTTATTTGGAGTTTGAAAAGAACTTTGTTGATTATATCCTTTAACCATAATCACAGGTGTAGTGAAATTTTGAGAATATTGTTGAGGATAAATCTTAATGTAGTAACCACTAGTTTTTTAGGTGTGTGAAATGAATGTGTTTGAGTGCATTCTTTGATAGTTATCGCAGACTTGGTGGCTACTGTAGGTTGAACATGAACAACGACTTTAGGTTTTTCATTTCTTAAAACATGGAAAAAATTAACTTGATCTATCTCTTTATTTTTCATGGGTTCATCACTAGAAGGGAGAGCATTAAGGAAATTAGTAATGATATTGTCCTTTTTTTCCAAGGTGTCCTTGGAATAGGGATTAGGGACTTCCTGTAATTATTCATCTCTAGAAGGAGTATCAAATTAAGGTAAGGTGATATTAAGAAAAGTAGCATAATGTCCCCCCCTTGTGTTAAGATATCCTCATAAAGAGGGATAGGATAAGGATCATTTCTCATTAAGTTATCATTAGTAGAGAGGAAATCATTGAGATGAATAGAAGATAAAGTAAGGGGATGCAAGGTAGTCTCATGGGGAAGATGCATATTAAGAGAATAATCGACATTATCTTGTAATGACTCATCCCAAATAGGGAGATCAATAAGAATGATTATTTTCTTTCCTTAATATGTCCTCATGAGAAGGAGGGTCCTTAGAATTAAAAAAAATGAGATTAACCTATAGAAAATATTCATCATACAAAATGTAAGAAATTATATGTTTAGTTTTCCATGCAAGTGCATAAAGAAGAAATGAAACAATCTATGTGAATTGCAATGATTACTATTTAGTGAATGAAATGAAACATTTTTGTATTTTTGATTGTTTTTAAACATGTAAACATGAAAATGAAATGAAAAAATTCAATGGATCTTTCAATGGATAAAAATGTAACAATGTAATGCATGAAAAGAAGATCTTGATACGTACAATATAAATATTGATTAATGAAATGCATACAAAGGAGATCTAGACAAGGAAGATCTAACCACCAATATAAAAGGGGGAAATGTCATAATTTGCACTCACAAAAAAATATAATATAAAGTGGTGAGAAATGCTAGGATGTAGATTACTCACCAAGATCCTATCATGGATTAGAATACAAACCCACCCATAAATGAATCTGATTAGCACAACCAAAAAGGTAAAGGATGCTAATGCAAGATATATGTAAAAGGGGGGATTTTTTATTCTTATGGAAAATGATGTGATATTTAAGAGAAAAATAGGAGGAATGAACTCACCTTGAATTTAGAAGAGGAAAATGACTTTCATTTTTGAATTTGACTGTCATCGGGATGTCAAAATCAGATATAATTCTAGCCTTGAGACTCTGATGTTTGTAACTGTCTACCATGAAAATTTCAGCCAAAAAGTGGAGGAAAATATATTTTAAGTTGACCTAGCCTAGAAAAGGTTGTGTAAGTTGACCTAGTCCTTTTAGGTCCAAATCTGATGAAAATTTATAGGGATCTGAAATAGGTTCAGAGACTCCCAAATCTGGCTCAACAATTCCCAAAACTGTTCCTACACACAAAAAAGAAGGGGAGAAGGTTGTGGAAGGGGGTTTGCCTTGGTCAAACCCCTATATAGGAATAAACCTTGAAATGAAATTGAAATTTCATTAGGAAAGATGAAATAGAATCTAGATATGAAACATAAATTACCTTTTACCTCAATGATGTAATGCCTCTTTGGAGGTGATCAAAAGTGTTGATGCAATAGCTTGGACTCCACAAAAACCCAATAGGAAATCATGAATCCAAACCCTTGAATGATAGATGTTGTATTTTCCCACAATGTTGGATTGAGGAAGAAAGAGAAGAAGAAGACTTGATGGATGAATGTAGATCTCCTTCCTTGATTACAAACTCCTTTTCTTGACCTCCAATGGGGAAAGAAGATAGATATATGGAAGGAATTTCATTGGATTCATGATGGAATGGATATTTGAATTTATTTATGGTTCTTGATGGCTCCCTTGCACTTGAATTCTTGATTGGTTTGAATGCTTGATAATGAATGCCTTCACTAATGGATGCTTTCTTGCACTTGGATCTCTTGAATGCACAATTAATTTCTTTTAGATGTGTATGTATCTTGAACAATAATGGATGGATGTATATGTATATATAGACATCGATATGAAAATGAGGGGAGTGAGCCCTTTTATACACATTTTGAGGCTCCAATTACATCCAAGTTGACTGCAATTTCAAACTTTGGAAGAAAACCCCACCATCGAGCCCTGGGCCAAGTTTAGGAACAAAAAACTAGGACAAGGTTGATTCCTAAAAAAGAGTTTGACCAAGGAAAATCCTTTTATACAAGCTTTTCCCCCATTGTTTCTGTGTCAGAAAGACCCAAAATATTTCAGTTAGATTTTCCAGGAACATAATGCCATTGGAAATATCTCCCAAGATATAGGATGAGTTTCAGCTTGTCCCCTGCATTTTCAGCTCAAATTTCACCTACAAGTTAGATCTGTGCTCTGGTTTCCATTTCTGTACTTTTCTGCTCCTTGTCTTCTCGAATCAGTTTATTTTTCTTATTTTTTTAGTAACTTGTCTATTAATCATCTTAATCAAAATTTTACATCATTATCATTTTCATAAATCACATATTTGAGTAAAGGATCATTGTCCCACTTTGGGCTTGAGTCTCCTCTTGAACCTAGTGGGGTATCTTCCTTCTGAAATGTGTAATTTGTAAAAAGGAGAAGTGATTTTACCTATCTATGGAATTGGTTCCCTTTTCACCTTATAACATTTTAATTCTAATTTTGTGTTTAGATATACTTTATAAGAATTACATACTTCTAATTTTGGTAATTAGATCTAGATATAATTTGCAAGCTCTACATTAGATCTTTAAATTTGATGTTTAGATGTACTTTTCATAAAAAGAATATTATTTTCTTTAGTTGAATTGCATATATTATTTAAATCTTGTAATTGAATTAGATCTATCCTTTCTTACATTCCCTTGTGCATGAGTGTCATTAACTTGAGTCCTTCTTATATCATTCCATTTAGGAGAAGCCTTAGACTTATGAGGTCTTTTGATCCCAAGTCCTTTATTTTTCCTAGGAATCTTGATGAGACCAACATGCCTCCTAATGACATTAATCCTATTATTGAGAAAAAATATTTTTGACTCTTCTAATGATGAAGATGAGGCGTTAAGAGACCCTCCTATGCAAGCTCAAAAAATTTCTCATGACATTAAAAAATTTGAGCAATGGTTAGGATAAGAAAACTCTAATCCTGAGGTCATATCTATGTTAGAGGGTTTGAGGAAGATAATTTATAACATCATGAGTATGGTGTTAATATATTGCATAGTATCTCTCATCTCATTGATAACAATGTCACTCATATTAGATATTATTCTCAAGAGCTAGGTTTCATTCCACCACCTACTAGTGTTGAGACCTCCATGCCTATCTCTACCTCCATTATTAGTGTATCCATGTATTCTCCACCTATCATAACAACTTCCATTAAAAATATCAACCATACACATGTTAGCATTCCTAATCCTATTGTTTCAACCATTCCTTCAAGTTTTCCATGTGTTTCTTTACCTCACTCAATGCCCACTGATAATAGTCTTCTTTTTTCATACTCCATTGTTCCTTCCATTTATCATAATGCTCCAAAAATTTCACGCATATCTCCTACCACTCTTTCTACCGATTCTACTATTAGTAGCTTTGCTAAAACTGTCTCTTCCTTGCAATAAAAAATTGCTTCCATGACCCAACCCAAGTTTAACATCCCTATTAGTGACATTTCTAGTCCTTTTTCCTTGTATTCCTCAGTACATGGAGATTCCTCATCTTTAGAATTGTAATGGTAAAGGTGATCCTTTGACCCACTTCAAAACTTTTCAAACCTTGTGTAGTGATTTCTCTCATGATCATAGGTTTATGATTAAGTTTTTTACTAGAAAATTTCAAGATAAGGCCTTGCGATGGTATTGTTCTTTGCATCCACGTTCTATTGAATCCTTTCAAAAGATTGCTAATACTTTCATCCAACAATTTCAAAACAATATTGGTCCTAAGATCTCTTTGACTGATTTAATGCATTGTAACAAGGTGTTAAAGAAAAAGTGATAGATTTCAACATTTTCATGCTCAAATTTATTATCATGTGCCTGATATTTATGTGAAACACATTTTCATTTCTAATTTACAGAAAGACATTAGAGATAAGAATTTTCTTCTTTTACTCAATTATGTGTGGTGCTTCATAATTATCAGCTTCAAGTGAGTCATTTTGAAAGCATCACTCCAATGGCTCCAATTGATAAGAGTGATGTTGCATCCCACAACTTTAACAAGTTTTAGAAACTAAATAACTTCAACAAAATCAATAATTTATCCAACAGTGTTGATGAGAAAGTGGCAGAAACATCCGAAGGTGTAGCTCCTTTGTCATATGTTTTTAGACCTTCTTGTAATTTTACTCAGTTTTCTAAATATTTGCATAATGCGATGTTGAAATTAATTAATGCTAAAGTGGTAAATATTTCTCTTGTTAAACCACTTGACACATCTAAACCTTTTCCCAAATCCTTTGATCACAAAGATCTTTGTCAATATCATCGTCAACCTGGTCATGATACAGAGAAGTGTTTCTATTTGAAATCTTTTATTCAAGAGCTCATTGATTATAATACTATATATGTTGAGGTTATTAATGGTCACACAAAAAAATATGTGGCACCTTTGAACCAAAATTTGCAAATCTATATCAATCCCTTACCATCTCATTCAACTAATAATGTTGAGTCTACCCAATCTTTTCCTTATTCTTCTACGTCCCATGTTGTTGACTATAATGACAAGTGTGTTGAAGCCAATAATGTTTTCAACCTCATCAATCAAACCAAACCTAAACCAAAGCCTGAACCTAAGCTTTGCATTACCTTTGACCCTAGTGAGACAATTAAAGCACCCGATGGCCCTCTTTACATCATTGCAAAGGTCAATGATCTTTATTCTTGTGGTGTCCTTATTGAACCTACTTGCATGGTGAATGTGATAACTGAAGAACATATTTTCAATAGATGATTGCAATGTGATTTTTATGACAAATATGATGTTATGATCCAAACATTCTGTGGTTTCCTTTATCCAACCCATGGTTCTATTATATTTCCCATAGAAGTTGGTGGTAAAACTCTAGATGTCACCCTTTTTGTCATCCCACTTTCCAATCAATTCCAAGTCAAACTTGTTCTTCCTTGGCTTACCTCCATGAAATATATAGCCTCTCTTATCCACACGTGTTTGAAATTTCCCCACTATGGAGGAATAATGACTATTAGTCATAGTCTCTATCATCCTTTGATACCTCGAGAGTCTATTGACCTTGATTTATTTTGGCCTTCTATGCCTCAACCAACTCAACTTTGCAAAGATAATCTCTTTTGATCATATTAGAAATATAAGATCTAAAGATTTGTGCTCTTAGCAATCCCAAGGATGTTCCATTTCCATACCTTGGACCTGGACTTCTCTCTACACCACCTATATGGTGCAGGAGCACCTAGGTAAGGCTAGATGGTAACTTAGGGCTCCTTATGTTATTTTTTGGATTGTAGTGGTTTTTTTCTTTTGATTGGTAATGTGTAATTTTATTGATATTTTAAAAACATAGATTACATTATTGCCTAGCATGGCTACATGATGAAAGCATTTCAAATGCCCAACCCAAAAGATGCTGCACACACTACAAAATTCATCTAAAATACTATTGGAGACCATAAACAGCTATGACTATACAAAAAGACGACCAAAAACCTTAACACAGACACCTAACCAAACCAGGCCGCGACCTCCTTCTTGGAGAAATTCTGAAAACCTCCGCCGCCATCCACTAGGTCTGCATTCTACTCGCTGCTCATGCCACCTTCTGCAACTTCATCACCCAAACCCCGAGCTTTGTTCTTCACCTTGGGTGCCTTCCTCCCTAGCTTTGTTGTGATTTACCACCGCACCTGGGGTATTCCATCATCACCCACGACTGTAGTGGAATTAATCAGGGTACATTTGCGTATCCTCCTCCTAAGCTCATCGCCTTCTTACGTCTCCTATTTCCTCTTTTCCAACACCTCCAACAGATCCTTTGACCTAGTGTGTGCACGTGTGAGGTGGCTATCCTCGGGGCTAGCCAATGACCAAACAACTTGCAGCTATAGCTCGCACCGCCCATGGCCTATCATATGGATGGGGTCATTTCCTTTGTGCAGGCTGACACCCACCTTGGTCTTTTGCATCACCTTTTCAATGCCATCAATCCATTTGATGACCATACATTGTTTGACCACATCCCACACTTCATCTTTGGATTCCACTACCATCAGGCCCAAAGCCATGAATAACGAGGACACATCAAGATTGGTGCGTGGTTTCCACCAAGATTGAAGGTAGTGCTCCTCAAAAATTTCACCGAGTGTAGACCAGAAATTGTCCCCATCCTTAGTGAAAATATTCCCAAGTCATTTCACTGTGATATGCCCCATGAAAGCAGGAATTTGTCCATCCATTCGCAAAGAAAAATTGGACTCCATCTTGCTATACTCTATGGGATTTCTCTTGTTGCTATGTGTTGCATTATGCCTCAACTTTGACATAAAAAGGCTGTCAAAGCCTCTCAAAACATGACATTCAAATGCCATCATTCAGAATTAACTCCTTCTAGCAGTTCATTACTGTGTCTTGTCCTTCTGCATCCCTCACTTACCGCGAGATCCCTTGATTTTGAGATTACATCATCACCACAGCTCGTGAATCAAAAGGGCTCCACATCACTACTCCCACCGTTATCATAGCCGAATCATCATGTGCCAGCCAACCTTGAGGCCTTTCTCAATGTAGTGTGAATTTCAAATTTGGAGTATACTCTATGGTTCCCGAAAAACATTAAAAAATACTTATTTAGGGGTTGGTTATCAAGTCTTCAAAAACTTCAAAATTGTTCTCTAAGCTCCCACATTGGATAATTTATCTGCCAAATCATTTGTAGCTCTCTTCACATGTGAAATTTTAAAATCTTCAAACTCGGCCATCAGTGCACGAATCCTCTTTATGTGTTTGTTTAGGTACCATGTATCCATCTAGCCCTTTGCGATCCCATTCACAACAAGAAACCAATCCCCTTCAAGATGGACTCGCCTTAGTTCTAATTTTCTCACCATTAGGATGGCCTCTACAGCTGCAGAGCATTCGGCCTCATTGTTGGTCCCATCTTTTAGTCGTTTCACCCCAAGTGCCAGAATGTCTCCTCTCTCATCCTGAGAAAAAAAACCAATTCCCTATACACTTGGATTTCCCCAGGAGGCACCATCAAAATTGATTTTGACCCAGCCGGGAGATGGGGGTTACCATGTGCTCGATTTATTCCTCTGCATTCCAACCAAACGTTGAACCCTTCTAGTCTCATTAACGGGTCAACTTGTAGTGGTTTTATCCAAACCACTAGTGAAATAATAGGACTAGGGGGTCATAAAGTGTGGTGTGATAGGTTAGGAGGTCTCATTTGGTCATTTGGGACCTAAGTGTCTAGGATTGTCCAAGTTGTCAATATTGTCAATCGTGGTGACAAAAGTTGCATTTTAGGGTCAAATTGGACAAGGGAGTGTTTGGGAGACATATTTGATGATTTAATTAACCTAGATAGGCTTTTGGTTGAGTTTCATGTGATAGTGACCAAGTTTGTATGCAAAACCCAAAAGTTGTAAAAGTTGTCAATGTTGTCATTGACAACATTGACAACATTTGTTGCATGATTAAATTTTTGAGAAAAGTGGCTTCTTAAGTGGCTGAAACCATGGAGATAGGGATTGGTAAACTATATTAGGCCTCCCTCGACCTATGAAAAAGGTTGGATGAAGTTCTGGAAAGTGAGTAATTAAAGAAGAGACATTTTTTCTGAGCAATTTGAAGTTTTTTTTCGTGTTTAAGGCATTTTGATGGATTTGATTACTTACTGTGATTTATGAACAATGTAGGGTAGTTAATTTTGGAATTCTGTGTGGAATTAGATTAGCATTTTGAGTGTTTTTAGTTAGATTTGTAAATTATTTTATTTTAAGCTCTGTCGTTGGTCTGAACTAGGTAGACTATGTAAATGGGGTCATAACTCATCATTCCACTGTAGAGATTGTACAGGCTCTTGGAATGTATGAGGTGACACCCTATACTATATGTATGCAGAAGGAGGGGCCCTCAAAAGCTTGGTTTCCATTTTTCAATGATGCCCTAGGAAAGCCAATGATGCATGGCTAGGGACTACAAAGCATTGCAAGTGGGGTACAGTGGTTTGAATGCATTGAATGCTTCAACTTGAGATTGTGGAGAGGTAGAGTGATGTTTGAAGAAGCCCCAAATCAAAGGAGAGGGTTGGGTGAAGATTTTTAAGTTCCAAGAAACCAAATCCATATACAGATAGTCCTAAAGCCTTGAAACCCTTGATTTTAGGCATGATTATAGCTTCCTGGTGTACGAACATTTTGGGGAGTGGAGACCAGTAAAATCTTGAAGGGTTCCATAAAGGGTGTCTGAAAATGGGATTATTTTAGGTACCTATTTGGAAAAGTTTGAATATATAAGCAAAAAGGTGACCAAATAGGCCTAATTGATTGTAGCCCTATTTGGGTGTTTTTGAAGGCAAATCTTGAACTCGATTAGAGTCTCAGTGAAAAAATGGTTGTAAGTGTTGGATTGGATCCAAGTGACATGCTAGAAACCTATATCTCAATAGGTGAATGATTTAAGAACATTTAGACTCAATTGTTTCAGAGGTGCAATAAGACCTCCATGGGCAAAGTGAGGAGTGTTACAATTTCTTGATTGGTGTCTACAAGTTGAAAGGAGAAGGATCTTGTGTGAAGAATCCTTAGGAGATTAGGGTTAGGAAAGAACCCTAATAGGTCAAAGAAGTGACCAATAGGATACCATATAGGTAGATAGGGTACAAAGAAATATTTGTAGTTACATCAGATTGGTATCAGAGCAAGTTAAAGACTTGGGAAACCCAATATGGTAAAAACCACCAATGTAACTAGTTACTATTTTTCACTCTTCTGAAGTGATTCCTGTTAGGAGCCAACCCTGTTAAAGGTTACAATAAAACATTGTTAGGTGTGACCTTGTTAAAGGATTTAATCACCCTGTGAGGAGTGGCCTTGTTAGAGGTCTTCAACACTTCAACATAGAAATGCTAAATTGTGAGAGGATTTACAAAAAGACTGTTGAGTCTAATCTATTAAGAGATTTTAGATCACTACTAAAATTGTTAGAAAGTAATAATGAATTGACCTATATGTGTAAGCAACTGTATTTTCTAATTCAGATCTTTGTTCTAATTATAACTGGATCCTTGCTGATCAGATTTTCTATTGCAACTCCGAGTGATCAGTACTCAATCATAATCCTGCCTGATTTCACCTTCACTCTTCATATCACAGAATTCCACACTTAGGCTTTCTCTTCTTGCTATCACCTTACACCCATTCAATCCAAACTTGACCTTTCATTTATATGGTAACCCTGTCAAGTCGGCTTGAATATACTTCTAATAATAAATCACAATTCAGTCGGCCTCATATAACCAATTAATTATAGAATATAAATCACTGTTAGTCGGCTGCCACTAAATGCCCAACCAAGATTGAAATGCCCGAGTGACTCAGTCAACACTGAACTTCCTTTAGTGCTTGATTGAACTCGGTTAACACTAAATAACTCATTCTGTTCACCAACTCTGCTCGGTCTGAATGTAGACATTTGTGTAACATCACTATATAAGTGTAAATACATGTGTAACATCAATGACAATACATAATTGAATAATTTTCTTCAATAGATTATGTGATGGTTCACTTGAACAAATCTAGATTGCAGAAAGGTATGCCTACTAAATTGAAGATGAAGAGGGTGGGACCTTGTAAGATCATAGCCAAATATGGGGCTAATGCACACAAAATAGACCTACCTTCAGATTTATGCATATCTCCTATTTTTAGTGTCCAAGACTTTATAAAATTCAAAGGGCCAATAATTGAGATAGGTCAAAGCAGTCAAGGGGTCAGTAGTGATATTGAGTCTACTATATTACCTCCTAAGCCACAACTAGAAGAAGACAAAGTATTGGATTCCAGAGTCAAGAAGACTACAAGGAACAAGGTGTACATGGAGCACCTCATCAAGTGGAAGAATAGGCCTAAATCAGAAGCATCATGGATTGAAGCTATAGACTTCAAGAAGGTGGGCATCTCTGAAGATATTTTTTCCACAAGAGTGACATGACTTTCCTTATTGGGGGAGTATGGTGCAGGAGCACCTATGTAAGGCTAGATGGTAACTTAGGGTTCCTTATATGAATTTTTGGTTTGTGATGGTTTTAGGAAAATCACTAGTGAAATAATAGGACTAGGGGGTCCTAAAGTGTGGTGTGATAGGTTAGGAGGTCTCATTTGGTCATTTGGGACCTAAGTGTCTAGGATTGTCCAAGTTGTCAATATTGTCAATCATGGTGACAAAAGTTTCATTTTTGGATTTTAGGGTCAAATTGGACAAGGGAGTGTTTGGGAGACCTATTTGATGATTTAATTAACTTAGATATGATTTTGGTTGAGTTTCATGTGATAGTGACCAAGTTTGTATGAAAAACCCAAAAGTTGTAAAAGTTGTTAATGTTGTCATTGACAACATTGACAACATTTGTTGAATGATGAAATTTTCAAGAAAAGTGGTTTCTTAACTATTTGAAACCATTGAGATAGGTATTTGGTCAAATATATGAGGCCTCCCTCGACCTATGCAAAAGGTTGGATGAAGTTTTGGGAAGTGAGTAATTAAAGAAGAGACAAGTTTTCTAAGCAATTTGAAGTTTTTTTTGTGTTTAATGCATTTTGATGGATTTGATTACTTACTGTGATTGCATTTTGGAATTCTGTGTCAAATTAGATTAGCATTTTGAGTGTTTTTAGTTAGATTTGTAAATTATTTTGTTTTAAGCTTTGTTGCTGGTCTAAACCAGGCAAGCTATGTAAATGGGGTCATAACTCATGATTCCATCGTAGAGATTGTACGGGCTCTTGGAATGTATGAGGTGACTCCCTGTACTATATGTATGTAGAAGGAGGGGCCCTGGAAAGCTTGTTTATCATTTTTTCAATGATTCCCTAGGCAAGCCAGTGATGCATGGCTAGGGAATACAGAGAATTGCAAGTGGGTTACAGTGGGTTGAATGCATTGAATGCTTCAACTTGAGATTGTGGAGAGGTAGAGTGATGTTTGAAGAATTCCCAAATTGAAGGATAGGATTGGGTGAAGAGGTTTAAGTGCCAAGAAACCAAATCCATATACAGACAGTCCTAAAGCCTTGAAACCCTTGATTTTAGGCATGATTATAGCTTCTTGGTGTACGGACAATTTGGGGAGTGGAGACTAGTAAAATATTGAAGGGTTCGATAAAGGGTGTTTGAAAATGGGATTTGTTTAGGTACTTGTTTGGAAAAGTTTGAATATATAAGCAAAAAGGTGACCAAATAGGCCTAATTACTTGTAGCCCTATTTGGGTGTTTTTGAAGGCAAATATTGAACTTGATTAGAGTCTCAGTGCAAAGTTTGGTTGTAAGTGTTGGATTGGATCTAAGTGACATGATAGAAGCCCATCTCTCCATAGGTGAATGATTTAGGAACATTTAGACTCAATTGGTTCAGAGGTGCAATAAGACCTCCATGGGCAAAGTGAGGAGTGTTACAATTTCTTGATTGGTGTCTACAAGTTGAAAGGAGAAGGATCTTGTGTGAAGAATCCTTAGGAGATTAGGATTAGGAAAGAACCCTAATAGGTCAAACAAGTGACCAATAGGATACCCTAGAGGTAGATAGGGTACAGTGAAAGATTTGTAGTTACATCACTATACCTCTCATATATGCTTTTGTTCTGCCTACTATATCTAATAAATATTCTACTAATGCTATCTCTAAACATAGTGAAGTTTCTTCCGTTCTTCCGATTATGAAATAAATGGGCCCGATGTTGATTGAGCTTGAACCAAACCCAATTTCCAGAAAAGCCAAGCATAACCATTGTGCTTGTGATTGCCATTGTAAATGTCGTGCTAAATCCCTTAAATAATGAGATTTCCAAAACCTTCACCTAAAACACCTATTGATGCTTTGATTCCCTTTTTATTATCCCATGCATATCCCAAAGGAGGAAGTTAACTTGAAAAAAATTAAATTGAATAAACATGATAATTCTATTCGTATCTTGGAATCTATTACAATTAATTTGGATGAAGAAGATGCTTTTGATGTTCCTAATGAAAAAAATGATGATATTGATGCTAGTGATTTTGATGATATGTGTGAGCTTATTTATGCTAATCATTATTTACCAGCTACATTTTCACAATAATTATCTCTTTGTCCTAGTGATGAAAAAAATGACCCATCTTTACAACATGGTTCTGGTTTGGAATTGGATATCATTCCATCTATTGTGCTTGATGTTGATCCTCTTACATGTTTCCCACATTACCTAAACACTACATAATGAGATAGGGGGAAGGTGGTATGCTTGACTAGCTCCTCTTGTGTGGTGGATTATTTATGTTTTCTTGTTGTAATGTACTTCCCCTGTGATGTGTTGCTTGATATATGTCTTGTTTAGATTTCTTTAGATGACCCTTGTTTCTCCATTGGTGCAAGGTGTTAAAGAAATTGATTTGTCGTGACATTCATCTATTTGTATCTCACTTATTCTATATGTTGTTACATGTTATGTTGTGCATGTGCCACTATTTTTAAATGCACCTTTGTTGTCTAATTGGGGATGATGCAAAGCGGTAAATACCTATTCTTTTTGGTCTACGTGATGCCGACCCAAAAATAGGCTTCTTTATAAATCTTACGTGACATCCTTCCTTTGTGTTTGTAGTTCTTCTACCTTTGGGGAATGATGATATTTCATTTTGATTTAATAACTCATGTATTATCATATGATCATACTGACCCCCAAGTTAGTAGATAATTTTCGTGCTCTTTTTCATGTGTTCATTTCCCTTGATTTTTCTTTTCTTGGGGGCATCTCATAATGGAAACATTTCTTGTGGGTGAATGCATGCTACGTTAAATCCATTTCTCCCGTTAAGGCATTTGCAATCACTTTAATGTGGGGGAATACAATCTACTCCTTGTTTCACATTTTTCACACATATACACAATGATTTAATACAATACCTCTCTTAGGGATGGTCAAGGAGACAATGCTTTCCTTGTGTTCATATTTTCATTGGATCCCTTAATGAAGAAAATGCCTTCCTTAAGGACCGATCCTCCTTCTCTTAGATCCCTTAATGTAGACAATGATTTCCTTAATGACTGATCTTCCTTTCTTTGATCCCTAAGGAGACAATGCTTTCCTTAGGTTTGACCGCCCTTGTTAGATCCCTTTATAGAAACGATTCTTTCCTTAAGGACTAATCTTGTTTTCTTGATCCCTATGGAGATAATACTTTCCTTAGGCCTGATCACCCTTATTGGATCCCTTAACAGAGACAATGATTTCCTTAAGGATTGATCCTCTTTGATGGGTTGACTAGGATAAAACAACTTGCTAGACTTTCAATGCCATCTTTTGTATTTCTTTCTCTTTGCATGATCCATAGTAAGGAAATACCTTACTAGGCTAGTGGGCATGCCTCTTTCTCTCTCTCTCTCTCTTGGTTTTGGATTTGATGAAGACTTAAGTCACTTGGGGGCTTGATTTTTATTTGTCTCCTTGAACTTGATAGGATTTTTCTTCATTGATCAACTTTACTATGAGCATGAGCTTGTCTCATACTCTCGCTAAAGTGGGGGCTAAATGTATCATCCTAAAAAGTTAGCACCCATAATTGTATACTTTACTAGAACCTATTAGACTTCATTTTAGTGATTTTGAGGTTTGAATGTCCATTACACTTGATATTAGAAAACATTCCTTTCTCCACCCGATTCTTTTCATCTATCTCGATATCCCCTCAAAATTTTGGCCCATTTCTCAAGGTATCGAATGCCAATTATGTTCCGTCCTACACAATTGGGGCACTAATTTGGCTTAGGGCCTGATATCAGGCTATTAGCAGGCATTTTCATTTTTTCGTCGGCTTGGATCATTTTTGAATCCTAAAATGATGGAGTAAGTAAAAAAAGACCTTTTCTATCCTCATTTTGCATATCATAGCCATACTCAAGCATTTGGCAATCAAGTTATCAATATTTTCAAGCAATTAAGGGCAATTGAGCATTTGGACTCAAGATTTGAAGGCAAGCATCCAAGATCAAGATCTCCAAGTCTCCAATTCTTCAAGGTCATTCAAGTCAAAGGAAATATTTTCCAATTATGCAAGTTGTTGGAAACAATTGTTTAATTGTGTATTGTCCTTGATGTTACACAAATGTCATATCAGTCATTAGACAGAGTCTACCAAGCGCTCCAGAATACTATACCGAGAAGTTAGTTACTATCGAGCTCTCTCGGTCGACAAAAGAAATTCAGTCTCTACCGAGTCCACTCGGTCATCAAAGAATATGTGAAGGAAAGTCAGTCTTTACCGAGTTAAATCGGTTACCAAAGGATTTTCGCAGAATGTACAGTGTTCACCGAGCATCAGTTGGTCAACACTGGAATATCATTTCTGGACTGCGTCGGCCTGTGAAGGATTTTATTTGTGAAATGTTTGTGCAGCCGACTAATGTAATATCTATTAATTGAAACTTGTAATTGGGCCGACTTGATAATCTAAAGGATATATATGAAAGATCAAGTTGCGAATTCAAGTGTGTGAAAAGAGTGTGAAGTGTGGAAATATGAAGAAGCGTGTGCGAGCAAGAATATAATACGCAGAAGGAATGTGCGAATTCCTATGAAGGATTAGTGATATCCTTGAGGTGCTGCAAAGATATATTTGATCAGTAAG
>MU223412.1:185416-202992 GCA_018584345.1 Thuja plicata | reverse complement strand
ACTAGTTGCATTGGTGGTTTTCCCAAATTGGGTTTCCACGTTATATCTGGTGTTACTTGTGTTTATGCTATTTGATTTATGCATGTCAATAACTGTGAATGTTTAATGAACAATGATAAGTTAATCTTCCGAGTAACAACAGTATATAAAGAAGACATCTAAGGGACTTGTGGATTTATTTTTGTGGTAACTGATGCACCCCTCCCCTCTCAGTTACTCCATCTATATTTCCAACACAAGTTTCTCTCCTATGATGGCCAATTAGAGGAATTCTCAATCAAGCAAGAATATTCTTCCTTCATTCTCCTTCTCTCTCCTTCATTGTAAGTGATTTTCAAGCATAGAAACATTCAAGATCCAGGAGTGACATTCAAAGATCTATGTATTTGTGAGGGTATCATTGATTCTACATCAAATTCCAAGGTCAACTCTTTGGACTTAAAGCATATTTGAAGCATCTTCATGGGTATGAGTGATTTCTACATCTGTCCATGAGGGTTTATGCAAGGTAAATCTACCATTTTCATTTTTGCATACTTTCCTTTATACAATCTCTTTCCATTTTCAAGGTTGATTCCTAAATAGGGGCTTCACTATACAACCATTTCCCCCATTTTTTCTATGCATAGGAATAGGTTGCAAAGCCACCCTATTAGAATCAAAAAGATCATACACAGTCAGAAAGACCTAGAAAAATTTAGTCAGATTTTCCAAGTACATAATGCCATTGGAAATCTATCCCCAGGTATAGGATGAGTTTCTTCCTATCCCCTGCATTTTCAACTCAAATTTCATGTACAGGTTAGATATGTGCTCTAGTTTCCGTTTCTATACTTTTTGCTCAATGTCTGCTCGAATCAATATGTTTTTCTCAAATTTTTAGTAACTTGTCTATTAATCACCTTAATAAAATTTGTTCATCATTTTCATTTTCATCAATCACATATTTGAGTGAAGGATCATTGTCCCACTTAATGTTTGAGTCTCCTCTTGAGCCTAGTGAGACATCTTCCTTCCAAAATGTGTAGTTCATGAAAAGAAGTTATTTTACCTATCTATGTCATTGCTTCCCTTTTCACCTTATACACCATGTATCTACATCTGTAAGCCCTTTGTGATTGTTTTATTATAGCTAGATGGGATACGGTTAAGCATTATAAGACTATGCATAATTTTTACCTGGTTGTTGGTTATAGATGGAAGAATTCTTCTGAATGGTCGTCAGGTAGTTTGGAGAGGGATCAAAATGAGATGTCTCAGATTCTTACCTCTCGTGAGTATAAATCCTTGGTAGGACTAGATTTCCTTTCCTAGGGTAGGGACTCATCTGGTAAATACTATATTTTTGAAGGGTACTTGGAGATTCATAGATCGTTGTTTGGAGGTATTAAGGTGCCTTGGTGGAAGCAGGTTTAGAACAAATTTTCCTAGCCCTAATGCAATGTTTTCATGTGGTTGGTGGTTCAAAATTCATGTCTTACCTAGGATAATTTATGTAAGCAAGGATTTCATGGCCCCTCAATGTGTGTCTTTTGTTGTAATAGTGAGGAGTTTCTTTTTCACCTTTTCTTTCAATGTTCCTTTGCTAAGGAGAGGTAGCATTTTTGGTGGGGTATTTGGGGTCGATCCTTCTGGTATGTGTCCTCTTTGTTTGATTTTTGGGCTCATTGGGGTAGAATTTAGGCTACTAAAATATATTTTATTTAGATTACATGGGCTCTTGGTCCTTCTTTTATCATTTGGCATGTTTGGTTGGAGAGAAATCAAAGGATTTTTAGAATGTTAGGATGGTTTCTATACACTTGTGGTGGAAAATTATTCACTCTCTTCATGAGACAGTTTTGGATAAGTGTGATATAAATGGAGGCATGCATCATGGAGATGTTGATAGTTTCAATCGTATTAACTCTCCTCTTCAAGGGGGTGCTTCGGTGTATGTGTGTCAAGTTACAAGAAGTAGATGAAGACATCCTTTGCCGAGAATCAATCGACAGGGCTGGTAGACTCCCCCTGCTCATGGAGTTTTAAAAATTAACATTGATGGTTCATCTTGGGGAAATCTTGGACATGCTGGCATAGGTGGAGTTTTTCAGGATAGTTTGGGTGATATTCAAATTTTTTTTTTTGTTTATAAGGGCTTTCATACAAATAATTTCATGGAGGATCTTACGATATTTTATGTTGTTGAACATTGTTGTTCTCTTGGGTGACAGAGGATTATTTGAGTCTAATTCTCATGTGGTGGTGAATCTCTTAACTAGACAAAAAATTGAGGGTGTTGGTTGGCACTTAGGCTTGATTATCAAACACATTTTTCGTTTGTAAAGCTCTTTGGAATTTGTTGCTTTTACACACATTCCTCGCGATTGGAATGGCGTTGCAGATTGCTTGGCCAAATGGGCTTCAGATCAAATGTAGGATTGGAATATAATAGATAAGGAGCAATTACCTCATAATATGTGTCATATGTTAGATCAGCTAGTGGATAGGGATAAGGTTCTATAATGCTCTCTCTACAAGGCACTCTTCTCTTTTGTATCTCTTTTGTGTTTGAATAAAATTTTACCCCTCTTTTATTTGAATCATTATCTATAAATATCATTCATTTAAGGATTAGTTTTAGCTAATGAAAAAGAACAATCAAAGGATACTTAGTTTAATAATAAGATCATCCTCATCAATAGCTTCCCAGTGGAGATTGAATCTTGATGACAAGAAAAACACCACTATAATTTAACCATCTCAACACGCCAATGCCAACAAAAAAATACATGAACTTGTTGTCTTTATCTGAATATCTTTTAAATTTTAAATAATATAATATAGTATAATTTGAAATTTATCTGATGTTGGTATATATGTTTTAACAATAATTTCAGATTTAATCATGTCCAAATTTTTTATAGTAGTATTATTCATCAATGTAATGGACTCTAAAATATAATATTTTTTAAATATAGATACTTTTTCTTTATTATTTATTTTATATTACAGTTCTAAATTTCAGGTTGTATCAAGGGTTAAAAAATGATTGAGTGTCTAATATTGAAATTGGTTGATTCTTTAAGAATTGGCTATTTTGTTGGTTGATTAATCAACCTATTGGCTGCTTTGTTGGTTGATTGAGCATATTTCAGTTACATGGTTTGTGCATGCATATGATAACTGAAGTTGAACACCAAGCTGTCAATCATTAGAGGAGTTGCAAGTGGCCTAGATTTCACGCACCAAGAGTTCAAATCCCAAGGCAGTATTCCCTATGGAAACCTCAAGCCTTCCAATGTAATTCTGTCAAAAAACCTAGAACCATGCATTGCAGACTATGGTTTCAATACCCTACTAGAAGTTGGCGCAACCACAACACCCTTTTCTTCAAATGCGTACAGATCTCAAGAAAGAAGAATCACCCAAAAATTAGATGTGCATAGATTTGGATTGATGCTCATTGAGTTAGTGATAGACAAAAAGGATGATAATCTATGGTTTTATATTCCCATTTGCAATTGGCCCATGGACTTCATTAAAAAAGATGTGATAGATACAATGTCGACTAGGATAGTTCAATTTCTTCAGCCAGGCCTAAATAGTCTAAGAGAAGAGTGGATTGTGGAGGTCTTTGACAAAGAGGTGCTGAGAAATGTAGGGAAGAATATGATAGTTCATTTTTTGGAGTTGGGCCTAAATTTTGTAAACAAGACTCCTAAGATTAGGCCTACCATGAGTTATGCTTATGTTGTGATTAATAAGCTATGGGATCATGAATAGGAATCTAATTCTTCTTTTGAGTCTTAATTTCATTCAATCCACTCCATCATTGAATTTCCAGGAGGATGGATTTATATGGCCACACCAAGTCCTCTCAGGAATCAACCAATTATAATATAAGGAAATCTAGATCTATAATTTGTCTGCATGTGTGTTTGATGACTAGTGGATTGGAAAATAGTTTTGAGCTGGATTTTATCATTTTACGAAAGAGTTTGAGTTTAATTGAGTGGAGTATCATGAAATGTTGCTCGATTATTTTTTAGGAATTAAATATATCTATTTATAACAAGTTATTTGAAAGAAAAATTAAAAGGGTAAGTGCAAGAAGTTGGGTACCAATTCGGCGGAAGTCTTGTGGACTTGAAAATTGCCGCTAGAAATGAGCACCCATCTTAGGCTCGGACACCCGATCCAAAATTCAAAAAATGGGTGCCCGTTTTCAAAACGAGTACCTATTTTTTTTCAAAACAGGTGCCTGGTTTTTAAATTTTTTTAAGAAACTCACTGTACATGCCAATTTTTTATATTTCAGAAATAGGTACACATTTTTAAACGTGTGCCCATTTTTTAAAATTTGAATTTACAAGACCACCCTTTGCATTGGATTTCGGTTTGGGACAGGTTTGGTAGGACCAAGCCTATGCTTGGACCTCCAAAATAATGGCTGAATACCAGATTTCTGTCTCGCCATAATTTTTTGAAGGTCTTCGTAATTGATTTTTTTGACAAAATGAAAACCCATTAGAGCTCTTACTGTTTAGATTACAAAAAAATAAATTTTATAGTGATATGATAAATTTTACTATTTTACAATATTTATTAATCAAAAGTGGTACCTAAACTTAAAATAGTAAGGTTCACTAAAACTTTAATAACTTTTTTGATTTTAGGTTTTTGAAAAAATAAATTATATGAGCACAATCTACATAGAATTTTCTTCAAAATAAAAAAACAAATTTCCAAAAAAAGTGAAATTTTCATCAATTTATGGTGGTCGTACACGAGAGGTTTTGAAAATGCACTTTATAGTCAATTAAAAATTAATAAAAAAACATATCTTCACTTAAAAAAAAAAGAAAAAATATTCTGACCAATGTTTGATGTGCTAGGTACCTTCCCCTAGAAGGATTTAAAAAAATTCATTTATTTACTTCAAAATAGGTGGTCGTACACATGTGGGGTATGGTCCTGAAACATGCATTTTGAAAATGGGGTTTTTAAACATGCCTAATATAATATATTTTATACCATGTGGGTATTCAAATAAATTACATATTTGAAACCTAGACTCCGAGAAATACATTTTCTATTAGTGGATTGTTTTGAGATTCAATCTGTAAGTACCTCAAATTTTGACATCAATTGACAGAAAATTTGAAAAATAGGGAAAACACTTCCACTTTTTGCCCAAAAGTGGGACTCAACTTCTTGCAGCCACCCAAAATGCTTCTTAGTAAGAGCGATAAAAATATATTAAACACAAAAGTGAGTTACAAAGTAAGAATGACCATTGGTCCAACAAAGAACAACCAATTACATATGCCTATCCTCCACAACTAATTACCCTAACATGTGAGATATCCAAAGGGAAATGACTCCTATCCGGGACATTCCAACCCTACATTCATTCAGATGTCCATTTGGTGAAGCAATCCGATACTCTATTCTACTCCCTAGGAATGTGAGAAAATATATAAGATTTTAAAGACTTACTTAAAAACCTTTTCTTGGATTTTTTAAAATCTAAATATTGTATAAATGCTACAATACAATTTTATTTTTTCCAGTTCTAGTAAATGAGATGCTTTAAATTCTCTAATTTCTATGAACTGATACTTAGAAGTATCGAGTATGATAGTACATGCTAAGATATATGTATTGAGTGGATAAACTTCTTACTTGAAATGAGTGGATAGCATTCTTAATTAAAATGTTTATTTTATTCAAATTTTTTCTAAAAGATAAATTTGATTTTGAGTTCATGTGATGTTTTTATGTAGTGGACCCTAGTGATGTGGAAATTTTTAGCAGGTTTAGTTTCCCTACTTTGGGGACTGTTAATGCAAGATGTAGCCATCCTAGACAAGCTAAGGGGAAGATTGATTGTATCAGCCAGAGGCTTCCTCCTCCTCAAGGATTTCTGAAGATAAATACTGACAACTCTTCTAGAGGGGATCCTAGGTATGCTCGTGTAGATGCAATTAATTGGTGCAATTGGGAGAGATAGTTCTGGTAATGTTCAATTTTTCTTCTCCATTTATAAAGGGATTCAAGCAAATAACTTCATGGAGGCTCTTTCTATCTCGTATGCTATGGAGCAAGGTTTTCTCTTGGTTGGAAAAAGATTATTTGTGAATTTGATTCACAAGTGGTGGTGAATATGTTGAATGAGAAGAATTTGGATGATGCTAATTGGCACTTAGCTGTAGTTATAGGAAAAATTCTAAGTTTGAGTAGGTCTTTAGAATCTGTTATCTTTTCTCACATTCCTGGGGAGTGGAATAGAGTAGCAAATTGGCAACCTACAAATCATAGTTAGGCACACATACCTTTGGGCTATCTAGAACAACATTAGAAATCACAACCACGAAATTCTCCTTAATAGGGTTACAAATTTTGTAGGAGAGCTTGTAAGAGGGCATGAATAACTCCCTAAAAACCATGTTATTCCTTTCTTTACAAACACCCTAAGTGATATGAGGGAGGATTAATGACCAAAGATACAAGAGAGAATGACTCGTTGAAGGAGCACTCCACTGAGCCCAAGCATCAACAAACAAGTTAGGAAAAACCTAACAAATATTCCAAAGGGATAGGATATGAGGCAAGACATCCTTGACATAGCTGCAACCAAGAAGGACACGGAAGGATCTCTTTACATCCACCTCACAAACATAGCATATGTTGAGAAGAAAAAAGCCCTCTTACATGAATTGTCAACAATAAGGGTTTTGTCTTGAGTGAGAAACTAGAAAAAAATTATCGACTTTAGGAATATTCTTAGGATTCCACACACATACCTAGAAGGGAGGTAGATATTGATGATCAATATATTGATAGAAGGAAAAGGGAGTTGAAAACATACCACTAAAAGAGAAATTCCACACCAACACAATCCAGTATGGAGGAAGGATTATACACCTCATAGAGCATGTTTTGTAGATCAATAAAAGCAATATCAACAGTTCCTAA
This sequence comes from Thuja plicata, assembly GCA_018584345.1. NCBI lineage: Eukaryota > Viridiplantae > Streptophyta > Pinopsida > Cupressales > Cupressaceae > Thuja > Thuja plicata. The sequence continues at coordinate 196,032 of MU223412.1, read as the reverse complement.
ATCTTTTCACTTACTATCAACAATGTAGTGAGCTATATGACAACCAAAATTCCTAGAACAAACATCTCTGAAAGGGGAGCCCACTCCAAATCCTTAAGAGGGAAATTCCCAATCTACCAATCATCCCAAAAGAGAATATTTTGACCATTCCACAACCTCCATCTTAGACCTTTGGCAACAATAGCCCTTATTTTCAAACATATATATCTATAGGGCCAATCCAGCTCAGCAGCAAATAAGTCACAAAAAGTATCAATCTCTCTAAGGTATTATTAGAGAGGATACACATGTTTGTTCATTATTTTCATTCAAGAGTCTCTAGAGTTATTTGGAAAGAAGATAATTGTTAAACTCCTTGGTTCTTTTAATCTCTAAAATTCTAAGCTTCTTGGGCTTACAAACTTGATCCCAAGCCAAAAGGTGTAATATTTTTCTTTTCTTTGTCCTGACCCATAGGAAATTCTAATGTATAATCTCAAATATATCTACAAATGTATGAGGGATCTTGAAAAGGCTCATAGCATAAACTCAAAGATTATGGAGAGTAGATTTGATAAGTTGGAGTTTGCTATCTTGGCTTACCAAAGTACATTTCCGATCAACTAACTTGGAATGAAATCTATTGAGGAGTCCAACCCAAAAAGAGTCCAGGACTTTACAAGAACAAAGAAGTAAACCAAAAAGAGATGGTGTTGATATTTCTAGAAGGATTCAACTTTGTAGTTTTTGACTCAAACTCATTGACCCATGTTTCATTTGTAGTGGTTTACAAGTGTTAGAATAACTGAGAGAGGGGGGGGGGGGGGGGGGAATNGTGAATCAGTGGCCTCAAAAATTAATCCAATAAATCAATCCAGTACTTTATACCACAAATATAAAACCTCTAGTTATCTTCAATCCTACAAGATGTATGCCTTTTGTAAATCCAACATGTATATACTGCTCGGTGTTTATACTTTTTATCCTTTCCTTAAGCTTTACCGATTAGCAGTCTATCTTTTCTTAACCTTTACTGAAATACAGTAAATAACTTATTATTTACCGATCAATCCTATTTTAGTAATGTGTAAAGAAAAACATCAAAGCAATAAACCATATACACATTTGACGCATGGATTTTTAACGTGGAAACCTTGTTAGGGGAAAAACCACTTGAGACCGATAACCCAAAATTTTCACTCTTCTAAAGTGACCTTGGTGAAGAGCCAACCCTGTTAAAGGTTACAAACACACTGTTAAGTGCGACCTTGTTAGAGGATTTATCACTAACAGTTTATCACTTGACCTAACATTCACTATGTTGTCAACATGAAATTTTTTTGATACTCCTTGAGATGTATCTCAATATATAAAGGATGGTTAAATCCTACTCTGTTAAGAGATTTTCTAAATCAATGGTTAAATTGAAACAGTATATGATCTGTTCATAAATACAACTTAATCTTGCAGATGTTCAGATCTATTTTAAGCTCATAATACCTCTTCTGATCAATGTTCTCTTCAATTCCTTTGCTCCACTTCTTTCTGCTCGGTGAATGTTGTTGCTTCTCTGTTGCTCGTGTCTGTAGAAATATTAGCTCTGTTCTTCAGTTTGTATGATCAAATATGTATGAAGACTTCTATCTTCACCAGAATTCTCTTCAGCATTCTTCTCTTTTATAATAAATTGCTTGTCTCTTTGTATAGACACAATTTCACCGTTCTTATGTCCTTCTTGATTTCTTCATTGAACACTTCTTGATCCGTAAAGCTCGCCATGCTTGCTTTAGTTTTAATCCGTGAAATTCTCCTTGTTTTATGTAATAAAACATGCTTGAAATCTCCTTCTTATCTTTAGCTTTTAACCGATCGATGAAAATAAAGTAAACAATTGGTTAACTCTATAATTAGCTTTGTTAGCTAAGTTGTTTTGTCGTTTTCCTAACTTCAGTTCTTGTCGGTCAACACTTCAGTTGTGCTTGGTGACTACTGCAGATAGCTCGGGCATCAACTTCAATTATGTTCGGTGACAACTGCAATTAGCTCAGTAATGCTTGCTTGGGTATCACTTGCTCGGGTAACATTGTGAACTTCTGTGCTCAGGGTTCACTGTCCCTCGGGATTTACTGTCACTCGGTGTACATCATTACTGACGACAAAAACTGTCTCTTCAGATCTTTAAGTGTTGTGACAATATGAGTATGAGCAATCATACCATATTAAGTTGACATCAATGACAATTCAATACATTAACTGATTTAATGTCTTGCATTTACTTCCTACAGCTCGGTGATCATCAACTTTGTCATCTTCAAACATTCAATCAGTTATAGTTCATCAACAAGAACCCAACTCTCATGAGAATGAATGGAACACATAGCACTCATTGCATCTAGGTGATGCTCATAGGGGCCATGCTTCACCCCTGTGAGCATCACCTAGATGCAATGAGTGCTAAGTGTGCCATTCATTCTCATGAGTTGGGTTTTTGTGAACCACTACTCATGAAACATAGGCCGATGCATTTGACTCAAAAACTACACAGTTGAATCATGATAGCAATAATACTATGATAGATATTAATTTTATTATAACAATGGATAGCATTTTATTCTATATTTAATCTAGAAGTCTTTCTTCTATTCTAATAAATACATATAAACATATTTGTAGTTGTATATATCAACCATTAATTTGATTGTTAATTATATAAAATATATATTTAGTGATTGATTATCACCTATATATTGATGGGTTACATACATACATCCATGTCCATACATACATACATAGGTTTCGTTAATTATATAGACCCTTAGCTTATATATTAGATGCATATAGAAGAATAATATATTTAAGTTTATTTATCTTTCTAAAATTTATATGCTATACAGTTGTAAATTTATTAAGTTGGTTTTTCTAAATTTAAAAAACAAAAGGATCCACTAAAGATCCAAACATCACTTTAAAAACTTAGAGTAGAACGCCCATCACTGCCAACCTTGTCTTTCAACCAAAGCCTTTTCTGGTCTTCCAACTACATTCAAAACAATTGTTTTGTTTCCTTCGCCAAAGTTATCTTCATTTAGCTCTTGGAATTATAAAATGAATTTGTATATTCTCTCTAAATTTGTCAAGTTTGATTTGCAGCTATATTCTTTTGTAAATATATTATTTTATAAAATATCAGACTCCTCTTTCAAATATATGCCTGCAGACAGCTGGAATATAATGGATCATATAGGCTTATTTTATTTTGGGTGCCTAAATAATGGAGTGGACAAGATGTTTTGTTTCATGATTGCTTATTGCGCTGATAATCCTTACCCTTCTCAATCAATTCTCCTAAAAGTAGATAATTTAATTTTTAACTAAAAATCAAATTTATTTGACTATACATGTAGTAATATAATAATTTTGAATAAAATATCCTAATGCTTAAGAAAATATATAGAGACTTAGCAGACTAAGGACCTATTGAGCCATAATACATATTTGACCCAACAATTATATTTAAAATTTAATTTACAAATTCTATGCTTTCTTCATTACCCTTCTAAATTGACGAACTTGTATATTTGTGCAAAGATTTATTATGTCTTAGTATGTAAAGAATTCAGATGAACAATATTGATAGGAAAGCATCATTTGAAAATCCTAAGTTGTTCAAAGAGAATCATTCTAGGAACAACTTGCTTGGAACATTAATCTAATATAATCTATACTGAACCTACATCTAAGACACCTTCATGATTGAGGTGCTTGTTTTAATTATTTACACAAGACCATAAAAGTAGTATATTTTGGGACTTGACTAACAAAATTTGGCTCTAACAAATTCAAATGAGGTCACATAGACAAACATTTAACAAGTTCATGCCCACGAGTCACAAATCATTTTCAACTATCAAGTGAATCTTCAGGATTGAATCAAATTTTTGTTATATGTATCTTGTTTTAATTTATATTAATATGATTTTAGTGGCTCCGCCCACTTTTATTTTTTACAAATAAAATAAAGAACATCAAATTTTAATGTTTTTCATCGTAATTGCTAAACAAATTTTTATTTTTATTTATCTACTGTACTCCAATTACATCAAATAATCATCAGTTTTTTAATGCTAGAGGGTTGTTTTCAATCAATGGATGATTTCAAGAGCAAGAAGCTCCACTATGTGCTTGCAGGCTAACAACTAATCGATAAGGCCAAGTAAAACTTAGGGCAGAACGCCATCAATGCAAATCTCCTCTGTTTCAAACAAAGTTTTTCTTGGCTTTCTCAGTACATCCAACTAATTGTTAGTTTCCTCTTCCAAAGTTATCTTCATTTAACTATAAGAATAAGAAAATGTCTCACCAAATTTGTCCAATTTGATTTGCAGATACATTCTTTGGTACAAATTTCATTTTCTGATATCTGCTCTTCTCTTCCACCATGACCCAAAAGAAGCAAATTATGTCTAGCTTTCTGGGTTAATGAAATGAAATATGAGATTCATGATTGAATTCATGCATTCAGAATAGAATATAATCTCTCATATGCACTTAATTTTGTTTTGAGTATCTACTTAATGGAGTGGAGAAGATGTAATGTTCCATGGTTGTTTATCATGGTATGCACTCCATGTTGGGCTAAAGGTCCTAGTCCTGATACTTCCCCTGTTCCTTCCCCTGCACCACCTAATCATGATATAGTTCCATTGGCACTTCTTGTGTTGGCAATCCTCTTGTTCATTTTCTTCATATACATCTCCAATAAGAAGCAGGTAGAAAGGAATAAATATTTGAAGAAATCTCAAATCCCAACTTATTTCAGTCCTGGACACAAGAAGGGTAATCCAAGAGACAGGAACAAAGCTTCTGGATTAATGGAACCCAATTCCTTAGGTTTTAATTCAGAGGAGAAATTCTGTGGTAGCAGCTTTTCAAGGGAGTTTAAGGCACCCAAGCTTGAGTTTATTGAAAAGGAGCAGCCCAGTCCATTTGCAGTGGAAGAACTTCTAAAGGCCCCTGCAGAACTGCTTGGACAAGAACGCTCTGGGAATGTTTATAGAGTGATGATGAATAATGGTGCTGTTTTGGCTGTCAAGAGGCTCAACGATTTACAAGTGGAAGGGAAGGAATTTGAGAAGAGGATGGCATTCATGGGGAATCTGAAGCACCCAAATGTGCTGCCTATATTTGCCTATTGCTCTTCTCCTAATGAAAACATTGTTATCTATGAATATCAAAAGAAAGGGTGCCTTGCTTTGCTGCTAGATGGTAAGCATTTACATTGAAAAATAACTCAGCTTCTTCTTTCTTTCATTCTTTTGATTTCTATATCAGTATATAAGCACAAGCTTTAGGAGATTTCTAAACCATGATGCACATTTAGTCAACTAAGATTACAAACATCTTGTTTATACAAGAATCAGTATTTGATCACTACAGATTCTTTACTAACAAATACATGAGTGATAATTTATGAAAGATTCAGAGTCAGTTTTAGAAATTTGCTTTTATTTAAAAATGAGAAATACAAATATTACATCAATTAAAAAGAAAATTTATATTTTGCAAATAAAATATAGCTTTACTTTCTTTCTTTTTGATGAATAAAGGGCCGAAGTTGAAACTTATAGTAAAAATCCAAAATGGAGCATCTAACCACTCCCATCCACAAACTAGTAAAGTCTAGTTGGTAAAAGACCAAAATAGAGCATCTAACCACTCCCATCCACAGAAAAAAAGGGGTCTAGTTTCGCTTTTGAATTAAAAGGTCAAGCTGTCAAAGGTCCTAAGCTAAGTTTGTTCAAAATATCAGACAGCCCAAGATGAACTTATCTATGTGTCAATTAGAAGATGCTCTAGCTCGTTCTTTGTACCTTCCTTCTCTTCATCAACATCATCCTCTATCTCTGCATCTCCTGCTTCTTCTTTTTCTTCCTCTTCCTCTTCTGCTTCTTCCTCTTCCTCTTCTCGTCCTCTCCACTTTCGTCCTCATTTTCTGACGAGTCATTGCTACTCAAGCCATCTAATTTTTCATCATATCTGTACTCGTAGACCCAATCCAAGTCCTCGTCTAGATCATCTCCAAAGAGCTCATCTAGGTCATCCTTCATGCCCAGACTTTACTTTCTTGTTATTATCATTATTCTTAAATATCATTTATTTTAGGGATCAGTTTTAACTGATAAAATTAGAACAGTTGAAGGACATTTGGTTAATTAGCAAAATCATTATTGTAGACATTTAAAAGGTACTAGATTTAAAAATTTCAAAAAATATACTTCATGTTTAATATGATTGTGGGGGTTCATCTGGTGTTGGTACAGATGTTTTAAGACTAGTAGTCTTTCAAAAATCTTTGAATCTTATCAATTTTAAAAGAAAAAACTAATAATATATGATTGCTTCTTATTATAAAAGTAGCAAAATAAGGGTGCTTTTTGATTAATGGTAGTTTTAATTTAATGTCTTTAAATTTTTTGATACTAATATTGTTCATCAATATTTTTGATTAGTTGGTCAGGAAGTTTAAAAGACCTTTTTTTTTTAGAGCAATAAGGGGCGAAGCCAAGATTTTATATTAAACAGAAAGTAAGAAACATAGTAAAAACAGTAAAGTAAACGCATGAAAGTTCCTGGTTCAAAACCCAGTCCAACCGAGAGGACTGTGAACCAATATCCAGAGCAATACTGCTCAACCAAAATGCTAAATTAAAAACAGAGTTCTAGTATACGAATGAAAACAAAAAACATCAAAAAGCTACCCTCAGAGTTAAAAGACCTTTGATCCCTTGTGCAAATACAAAGATTAAGCTTTAAGCACAAGAGAATACCCAAAAAAACTAAAAGAAAACACCAAAACAAAATTGCAAAGAAGCATCAAAAGACAACAAAAACACAACATTAAACAGCCATACTATGCAAACAATTATGAATTATCAATCTTATGAATTGTAGAAGTCAGATATTAAAATAAATTTTCTTTTCTTTTTGACAAGAAGTTTTACTATTTAATTTGGATATTTTTTTTAATTTATTAAAATCATTTTTTATATATTATAGTTTTAAATTTCCTAGTTTATCCCGGGTTCAAAAATGATTGAGTTGATAATATGAAATTGGTTATTTCCTTAAGAACTGGCTGCTTTGTTGATTGATTAATGAATGTTATTAGTTGTATTGGTCAATTGTATAATATATTTGATATAGTTGACAACACATTTATCCATTCCATTAAAACATGTCACAATGTAATTTCACCTGGAAAATCTGTTTTTATAAAAATCAATTTGTAACAATAGGCCATCTTAAGAAGCTTAATTCTATATGAATATAATCTACAACCTTACAAGCTTTCAATCTTAGTATGGAAGAGTTAAATCATAATCTTTGTTTTTATTAGGATCCCAAACCAATTTATAAAACAAACTAGTAGACAGGAAAAACAAAATAGAAAGACTCAATTGTAAGAATTCATTAAAGGGAAATCTTCTATGGATTGATCAAGGATAGATATGTCATGGTGATTTTATGTCTCCTTGTCTTAAGAAATTCAGATTTGGGGAGCAATTTCTATCAAATTGGTGATTTCTGAATTTAACTGTGTGTCAATTTTTCCATCAATGTTTTGAATCATGCTACATGATCCATCATCAGGATTAGAAGAGGATTTAACTGATGATAAATCAGGTAGCATGATCTAAAACATTGATAGAAAAGTTCACAATCAGATCCAGAAATCATCTATTTAAATCTATCATAGATTGTGGAAACTTTATGCATTAAAGAGAAGGATCCTACTACTGCAATAAAGCAAAAACATTTGGATCATTTTTTTAAACCACCCGGATGTCAGGTTGATTTCTCTGAGCTTTAATGTTGCTACATCTCTTGTTGTTTTGTAGTTGTTCTGTGACTTTTTTTTTGTTGTTCTGCTGAGCTTATTGCTTAATCTTTCTCACAGTATAATGGTCAAGGCCTTTAAACAATCACAACATAAATTGTTCAATGGTTTCTAAATTTAACTGCATTGTCAATTTTTTCATCAATGTCTCAGACCAGACTCTATGACCCATCATCATTCTATTTTCTAGTTCACTTATCTTTATGATCATCATTCTATTTTCTAGTTCACTCATCTTTATGATAGATCATAGAATATGGTCTGAAAGGTTGAAGAAAACATTGATAAACAGTCAAATCTAAAAAATGTTGATCAATTTATTATGAACTTTAGAAACTTCATACATTTATTCACAACATAAATTTCGTCAATTAATAAAATTTAGGTTTTTATTTATACCCTTCCATATAAAAGGTAGCGCCGCTTTTATAACAAATTTACATGTCCTTAGGGCAAGGTCCCTACAATGAATATTGCCTAAATTATAATATATGGTGCAGTGAGGGTTTAATCCACCAGCTGCTCAACTAATAAGTTAAATGGATGATATTACTTAGTACATTGAATTGGTTTGTGCATACATATGATCTAACTATTATTACATGGTTGTGTTGTGTGACACAGAGTTTTCCAAGGGACAGAGAGAATTGAAGTGTAACACCAGGCTCTCAATAATTAAAGGAATTGCAAGTGGCCTAGCCTTCATGCACCAAGAGTTCGAATCCCAGGGCAGTATTCCCCATGGCAACCTCAAGCCTTCCAATGTAATCCTATCAGAAAACCTTGAACCATATATTGCAGACTATGGTTACAAATCCTTGATAGAAGTAGGCACAGCCCCCACACCCTTCCATCCAATTGCCTACAGAGCCCCAGAAAGAAGAATCACCCAAAAATCAGATGTGTACAACTTTGGATTGATGCTCCTTGAATTACTCACAGGCAAAAGGGCTGTTAATGGAGTCTTTGATCTCCCCAGTTGGGTTCAGGAAACTGAAAGAGAAGAATGGACTGTGAAGGTTTTTGACAAAGAGATGGTAAGAAATGCAGGGGAGGATAAGATAGTTCAACTTCTGCAGCTAGGCCTGAATTGTGTGAATAAAATACCTGAGATTAGGCCTTCTATGAGCTATGCTTCTGATATGATTGATAAGGTATGGGATCATGAAGAGGAGTACAATACTTCTTTTGAGTCTTCTAGGTCTTCATTTCATTCACCCCACTCCATCACTGGAGGGATTTCTATGGCCACACCAAGTCCTATCAGGAATCTATCAGTTATGATCTAAGGAGTTCTGGATCTGTAATCTTTCTGCTTGAGTGTTTGATGATTAGTGGTTCGTGAAATAGTTTTAAGTTGGACTATAGTTTAATTGAGTGAGGATTATGAGATGTTTCTTGGTAATGTTTAATGAATTATTTGAATTCCTATTTATAACAGTTTATGAAAAGAACAATTGAAATATGTCTAATTCAATTTTCTTATTAGGAAAATATCTTTTTATTTGATTTTTAAAAATAGTATTATTGTAAATTTTATTTTTCAAACTTCTTCATGTTTTAAAATTTTCTAATTGTTGTAACTTATTTATTTATATATATATAGAGTTAGGAAAAATATCTTTTATTTCATTTCTTTAAAATAGTATTATTGTACAATTTGTTTTTCAAGCTTTCTCAAATGAAATGCTGCAAAATTTTCTAATTGTTGTAACTTAGATGTATGATAGAACATGTTCAATATATATAAATAACATTCTTAATTAAAATGTATATTTTATTCAATTATTTCTTTTTATAGATAAAATTGATTTTAGAATAATATTTATATATAAACTTGTATAAAATTTAGAGTTGGATATTTGTTCTAAAATAGAGTGTCAAAGTAAAAATCTCTAATAAATAAAAACCTCAAAGGCTGCATGCGTTCAGCATTTAAAATAATTAGTCTACTAAACTCTTGTAATATGCCCTTTACCTTGGCACCCATTAGACTCCAAAGTGAAACCATTTTGCGAAAAGGAGGCCATTCAAATTTTGAAGCACATTTTTGAAGCACATTTCCTTCTCTGATAGTTTAAACTTCCAAGTCATCAAGAAGAGGTTCAATTTGATTGTTCAAATTTTATACTAAAATATATTTTTATTCTTTTTCTACATTTTGTTAAAATAATTTTAATAAAAATGTTTAATTTTAAAGAAAAATAGAAAGATAAATAAGTTTGCTTGTGTGAAAAATGTTACATTTAAGTATGTTAAAATTAATGTAGTGTTATTCTAGGTGATTTTCGAGGAAGTTCTATTGTATCACTTATGTATCATTTAGATGGAATCAGTGTGGAATGGACAACTTATGTTCATGGAGAACAATTCATATAAACCATATTTTGTGAAATATCCAAATCATGAAGATTGATTCAAAACTACACATCGAAAGCCTAATAATTGACACATATTTTTAATACATTGTGAAACCATCACTTATATGAAAATAAATGAGCTAGGGAGCTATGTAAGAAATATTGTGTAAGGAACAACATATACTGTTTGATAGTATATTGACTTTGCAATATTTAGTATATGGCTAGACTAGTAGTACCTTCTATCTAGACTCAGTTGATATTTTGATTTTTCTATTCCCATTCTGTCTTTGTTATTTTTTGTTCCTGATATGTTCATTGGGTCTAGCTTTACTAGGCTTATTTCTCATATATATATATATATATATATATATATATAT
>MU223412.1:157426-172277 GCA_018584345.1 Thuja plicata | reverse complement strand
AAACAGAATCAGTTGGAGAGATATGTTTATACATATCCATATATTGATTTTCTAATGCTCAGATACTTGAATATAAATGAAGGTAGTGAAGATCTCTTGCATGAGAGAGAATCTTTCTTTAAATTCTCACTATGATCTTGTTACTTTGATGAATGATCCTATTCTTCATCATATTCCAGTCTTATGATATACATTGAATAGATGTCCTGTTTAGATTTAGTTTATTTCAGAAGTCTTCCATATTAAAATTCTCATCTTAATTGATATGTGGAATTAATTAATTGGTTGGCTAGGAGATTAGAAGGGAAATTTCCTAATGTTTCTCCATAGTTTATTGAGGTGCATTAATCTTAATATAGTGATTAGTTTTGATGTCTTCTTAGTCTAGGTGGATGTCATTTGAATTCTGGTTTTGAAAGTCTAATATGTCATACTAGAGTGGATGGTTGCTATTAAAAATAAATTATGCCTTGGATGCGAGCATTCTGATTCTATAACTCAGTTATGTCAAATTACTCAAATTTAGTGGAACTATGATTAGTAGAGTTGTGTTAGTCATGCTCATAGTTAGGGCTATGTGGTGAAGATAATATGTTGATTTTACTATTGACAAATGCAAGATATTCTAGAAGTATGGTTGCTTGTTGTGTTCAAAATGCAAGTTGGCTTCATCTCTGTGGCAAAAGATTCATGCAGTCTGATTAGAAAGATACACACAAAGTCAAATATTCATGCATCACTACAGGCAAGTATTCAAGTGTTTCATGGATGATATACAAGATTATAATACAAGACAATATTCACAAGGAAAGGAAATTTGTATATCAATTCTAGAACATGTACCCGTATCTAGATCGAGATGTATGTAAATAATCAACATAAAAGTGCATGAGTCACATGATGTTAGTCTGAGTATGTGAATGAGAACATTGAGTCTCCACCAATATCCTACATATGTAAAAAGGGATGGTTGTATGAAGATGTAACTACGAGACTCTTTTGTTATTTTTTGGGGCAAGACCAGTGGTTTTCTCTACTTGGCTCTTTCTTACCGGTGCCCCTAATGACCTGAGCTGTAATAGGTTTAAAAATTAATAAAATAATTCGGCCTTGGCCTATATCTATATAAAAAAAAGATAAAATTTTGCAATAAATGAAATGAAATGAAAAAAAACTATTATCATATTATTACCAAGACATGCACACAATGAAAAAATTGGAGCACATGTATCAATTGTAACTATATTTAAGTTCCAAAGCACAAAGATATGCACACAATGAACAAATTGGATCTAACATCAACTTTAATTAATATCAAAATGTATAATAATTGTGTATGTATACAAAAAAATGGTATAAATGCCAAGTCAATAACAATTTTACAAAAATGTGTCACATGTCATGTCAAGGTCAATATATACAATACAATGTCAAATATACCCATTAATTAGTTGACTACAACTGAAATTATATATCTCTATCAAATGCTATGGTCGTGGTGGATCATCAAAATTGAGACTCTTTGAAGTAGTATGTGGTTTTTTAGATGGATGCACTACGAAAATTCAAATGTTTTTGATTAAGGAAAATAGGTTTTGAAGGGTGCCTGAAACCCTTTATACACCAAAATATTTTCAAAGAAGCCCAAGACAAAAGATACAACAGAACAAAGGTGAAACAGGTCAGCAATCGAAAGGAGATGACCAGGGTGGCCTCATAGATAAAACAGTACACTTCTGCCACCTAATAAAGAAACAACAAAACCAATTAGGACCCCTTTAGCCCAATAGAATGGGATCTAAGATGTCGATCAGAGGACTGTTGGGAACATTTGCATTTTTTTATCTTTAACCTTTGTCCAACCTTCCTCCACAAGAGAAGCCTCCTTCTCCCAAGCCAGAGCATCGACCTCAGACCCAACCGGAGAAGCCGACAAAACCACATCAGAAATATTGCCCACAGGAACCTGATCAGCAGAGGGAGGGGCAACATTTGCATCCACCTCCAACAACGGATCAATAGACTGGTCAGACGGAGCAGGGTTACTAACATCATCAGCAACCACAGATGGGGGGGAAACCGGAAGAGAAGAGGCTTTAAGGACAGAGTAGTGCTTAACCAAAGCCCCAGACCACCAAGAAGGTCTTTTCTTTGATTTCCTCAATTCCACAGGGCAGCGTGCAGCAATATGCCCAGTCCCGGAGCAGACCCTACAACGAAATGGAATTCCTTCATAGTCTAGAGCCTAAACCCAGGAACCTTTTGGGGTCTCAAGTTTGATCTTCTCAGGGAGGCCCTTCGAAGAATCAACCACCACAAGGATGCAGGCGTAAGTAGTATGTAAAATATCTGATGAATTAGAATCCACAATTTGGAATTCACCAATGGCATCTCCCACAGCTTCAAGAACCGAATCCAGCCACAGGTGAAGGGGAAAATTCGGGAGCCTGACCCAAAGAGGCATATGAGAAAAGGATTCAGATGCAGGGTCGAAACCCTCGTGCCAGGGTTTGGCTAACAAAGGGTAACGACCCTCCCAACTGAAGTGACTACACAAAATAGCCCTCCTGTCATCAGCAACATCAAACTTAACTATGAAAAAACCCCTAGCTACAGGGAAAATATGGACAGATTCAGAAATCAACAGGTCCTAGTGCTTAGAAATCCAACATGAAGAGCCTGAAGGGAAGGCCAGAAGCCACGAAATCTGAAAATAGCTGCCCTCGCAGAGAAATCATCAATCGAAAGAGCAATTTCTTTGGCAATCTCAGCCCCCAACTCCAACCGGATAGGAAGGCTAACCGGGACAGGAGTCACCACCGAAGGCAGAACCAGACGATCCACAGTCAGAGCCCCCAAACCATGGACAACAGCTTCAAAAGTTGCTACATCTGCAAAAGAGGCCACTTTGCCGCTTGTAGTAGATGCAGAAGCCTTAAACCCCGATCGACCACCAGAAGATCCACATAGAGGCCGAGCAAAAGCGGCCCCAACCAAGGGAGCAGATAGGTCGCCGACCAAAGACTCGCCGCCGCCTACAAAAAATGATGCAGACGAAGCCCTAGCATAGGAGGAGAGCGGAGAGACATTTCAATATTTTAAAGTATATTTATCCATTGTTACAAAAATTCAAATGTTGAATCATATTAGTTTTGTCAAAATAGATTAGAGTTGTCAAAATAACATCAAAATAATTAATATTGAACTGTAATTTCTTTACAATTGAATTGTCGATTACCTCATGTGTATCTCCTACTCTTGGGTTGTGTGGTAAAGGTTGTGGCCTTCTTTGACGATCAAGACAAAAAAATGAAAACGTAGAGGATCCATGGGAAGTCATGAAGGGGTTTGTGATAGGTAAAAGGTAATCAATACAAGTTAATAACATATATAGTTGAGAAACACTAAAAAACAAAAAAGAAAGATTAGTTTTGTCAAAACTATATTAGAGTTGTTAAAATAACATCAAAATAACTATATATTGAATTGTAATTTCTTTGCAATTTAATTTTTAATTACCTCATGTGTTCCTCCCACTCTTGGGCTAGACAATAAAGGTGGTGGCCTTCTTTGATATTGATCGGGACTCCTAACAAAATAAAAACGTATAGGATCCATGGGAAGTTGTGAAGGAGGCAGTAATAGGTAAAAGGTAATTAAACAAGTTAATAACATATATAGTTGAGAAATACAAGAAACTAAAAATGCATATATCATAAGAAATATTGAATGGAAACAACATGAAATTCAATAATGAAACCCTTAGATCTAGCTCTCAATTGACTGCATCGACTATAAAATTACATAAAATTTTGATATGCAACATTGAAGAGAATTTATTTACAAATTACAAGTATAATAGCGTACTCACAAGATGTCGTATTTTTGTATGGAAGGTCAAGTAATGTAGAGGTTTCTAAAGTGAAATTTTAATATATACTGAAAAAATGCGTACTTGAGCCTCGAATGGTTCTCCTGTACTCCTCGGAGGCATTGTTGCTGATGAAGCAACTATGACCATTTCCTATATGAAAAATGATAAGAAATTTTATAGTCATAGAGGAAGGATTTAGGGATTTCAAATGTACAAGAATGCAATCCAAGAGGAGTTGAGACAAGGGTTTTAACTAAGACGAGGAGATGAAAGTGAAGATGAAGATGTTACATAGTCGAAGTTGATTCAAAATTAGAAGATAATGAAGATGAAATCAAACATGTTAGATTGTTAAAAGCCATAGATAGACATACATATTTCCCCTCTTGAACCTCTAGTACATTAGGTGCATTCATCAATTCTGTAAACCCCAATTTTTATTGTATATAAAATATATAAAAAAGACTTTAAATCAATCTACATGTACATGTTTAATCGTAATAAATTTCAACAAATAAATTCTCAATCATGCTTCAATAAACCATTTAATCATTTCAAGCTATTGTGTGAATTAAAATTGTACTCAATTACCTTTTGGCATTTAGGTGTCTGCAAGGATGTCTTTTGTCGTTTCGGTGTCCTGGAGGATGACTTTTGCCCATGAGATTTCCTAGACCCAGGTAAGGTACCCTAAGCGAAATAAAATTAACATAAGAGATATCAATATATAATATTAAATATAAGTTAACAAACATAAATTTAAATGACTTAGATATATTTGATAAATTTTTTAAATAAGAGGTGTGCAAAATATGATACCCATATCTTTATAGGCCAAAGTGAATGGTTGAAAGCGTGACATCATCAATCTAGGAAATTTGATCCCTTGATAAGACCTATCAAATACTAAATAAATATACATTAGATAGTTATTATATAATATCAAAAATTATTTCAAAATCAAGGTATTATTCTATTTTTAACATACTAAAAATTTTCACATCTCGTATCGAAGCTACAGGTGTGCATGAAGTGGAAGGAGCATGACATAGTGTACTTGCACTAGCAACTGCACCTTGAAATGCATATTGTTTGAATGTATCAATTTGAATTGTTCTATAAATGAAAAATTATTTACATTTATAAGTTTTAAATGATTAATAAATAAAATGTTAAAAATACAAATAAACACACCTACACATGTTGTCCAGCATAAAAAACCAAAGTCATTAGGTCATCTGTGAGTGTCATATCCTCTATAGTGACATCCTGACATCTACTCCCGGAGTGTATACACGAATGGGATGTGGAACCATCCTCATTTGCATTGGTATCTTCCATAGATACTGATAGGTGGGACACATATGAGCGATAGGCTCATTGTAGCCACATGGTGTAGCTGGTGATGAGGTAGGTGGTGTAGGTGTTGGATCATCCCATAGTCCAAGAGGTTGCATTAACGGTGTGCCATGATGAATGATGACATTAGTCAATGATGTAGCTACCTAAAGAGTCTGTAACTCCATAGAATCCTTCAGCATCACTGGGACCAGGATGTGAACCATGGATTTAGTAGCTAGAGAAACCCTATTTCAGGGGTCTACCATCTTTTGAGAACCTAGTCTATTCTAGGTAGAGCCTCTACCTGTACCATGTAATTCCCTCATGTCAAAGTAGTTTAGCTACTCGTTGAGGATAAACTCACAATATAATTTTCTCAAAAAGTACAAAGGAACCTCATAATTATAACAAGGTGGTTGGTCAAAGACCATATACCACCTATCCCAAAAAGTTTCTCATCACAACATGATTGCACCAATGTATAGAAAACCTCTTTGAGTTATGAGGTAAGGTTGCATTGGTTTTAGGCTTGGTGAAAAAAACAAATATATCATCTTTACTTATGAATTTTATTTTCACCTCACCATATGACAACCCAATAGATTAGAATGTGCGACATCTATCCCTATATGTTCTGTATTTTGTAGTTCATGTTTGGATACCTCCTTGGCACTATTGGCCAAATTGATTATAGGGTTGTAGCTAGGGATGAATGATGCTCATGCTGGGAGATTTTCAACCTATTCACAATGTGAGAAATTTGGGTTGTATTTTGTGATAGGTGATTTATGAGATCCTCTTGTGTGGTTTTTATAGGGTCTACTGAAAGAGATGGAGGGTTCTAAGGCTCTTTTTTTAGGGGTAGCATTTTGGGGCTCTTGTTGTTGTTGAGGGGAAGTGTTTTGAGGGTCGTCGGGTTGTTGTTGTTGTTGTTGTGTGTGTGTGTGTTTATTTTTTTTTGGGGGGGTGGGGCAGTTTTTTGAGAACCTACCATGAATTTAATAAAAAAATATAAAATCCATAGAAAACTTGTACTATTATTCAATTTCAAACAAAAAATAAAATAGAATCCAATACATACCTCTGTGACGATGTGACATGGTGAAATTTTGTTGCAAATGTTGGGATTTTGCTATGTTGCACAAAACATGACTGCGTTCTAATTTTTAGCAGGTTCCTCTTCTTGTTCTCAGGCTGCATCGAGGATTTGAAATGCCCTTGTCATGGCCAAAGAAAAAAAAAATTGTGTTTTTCAAAACTCGATGAGGTTTTTAAGATAATAAAATCTCGATCACATTTTTATCTTAAAAACCTGATCGGGTTTTATTATCTTAAAAGCCCAATTGGGTTTTTATTATTAGGCTTGGTATTTACCAAGCCATAACCCAACCAGGTTATTACAAATGTAGAAAAAATATGATCACTTTATGACTTTTTTGAACTTTTTTTTCATATGGTTACCACGTTTTTGCACACCATCTTTGTGAATA
Organism: Thuja plicata; assembly: GCA_018584345.1. Lineage (NCBI taxonomy): Eukaryota > Viridiplantae > Streptophyta > Pinopsida > Cupressales > Cupressaceae > Thuja > Thuja plicata. The sequence goes on along the minus strand of MU223412.1, from coordinate 165,572 downwards.
CACCCTTCATGTTATCATCTTGTAGGCTTGCTTGAAATCCTTGTTATTTTCTAACTGAAGGCTTGAGTGGTAAGTCTAGTATAAAATTACACTTATGTTTAATGAACTTTGAGCTCTTTCTTCTTTTCTTTTTTTCCAAGTGAACTATGGAAAATTTTAAACCACAAATAAAGAAATAACAAAATATATTTTAAAAGAGTGTTGTTCACACTTGTATAAAAATAGTATGTTTCTAGCTTTTTTATTTTTAATGAATTTATTGGCTAAGGAGTTTGAATTCTCAACACTCATGAATGGTGGTTTGAATTTTTTATGATTTTATATTTGAAAATAAAATTTGAATTTAACAAAGTGGGTTAATGAATTATGAGGAATCAAAATGGGGAAAGTAAGTATCTTTTATATTTTTCACTTAGATTACTTTGAGATGGTGTCCCAATTTTTCTCATCTCACTTTTGTGCATTGATTTTTGTGCGACATCCAAATGACAATTTGATGGATGAGGAACCTAGGATTGAGGTATAGGTTTAGAAAGGAGTGGTTCCCAATGTTGTCTGGAAATGGAGATGTTATGTCATGGCTACAATGGATGAAAGTTTTATATTTATGGGAAAGTACATAAATTCCTTGGGTAATAAAGGAATTAAGATGTAAGTCAACGACAAACTTGAACACTTGCATACACTTCATATGATCAATTAAGGACATTCCACACTTGGATAGAGTTGGAGGATGTTGCTTAGTTAGTCCTCTTACCTTTTGACTATAGTCCACAAAGGCTTACCTTCATGTTATTATGTAATGACACTCTTTGTCTCCCTCTAGAGTGTCCTTGTCCTTATTACCATTAGGTGTTATATTGACATGAGATTGTTTCTAGTCATGTCTGCATGACTGAATGAGACATTTACTGTAATTGTGCTCATACTTATGTTGCATGCTAATTGTTGGAAAGTGAATGCTATGTGATGTAGATTAGCTCTTATGCTTATTGTGCTGACGATTTTTCCCTTGAGCATGGTTATGTTATGATTGGTTGATCATTATTTTTGTAATAGATGATATGGCGAGTTATCTTACTTTTTGTGATATGGATGATATGATGGTCATTCATATTGGTTGGCATGTGTCTAAGCCCTACTCCCTTATTTTGTGTGGGCTAAGTGCTTGTGCCCAATTGACTATCTCAGAGCATGGTGGGATGGACCTACAAGTGACATATGGTTGTAAGACAATTTGAATGGCTATGACTGCATGTTAAGGAGATGAAATATTTTCTTTATTGAACATGATGTTTGAGTCAATTAACGATTTCATTATTGAATTCAAAACCCAATTTTTGGTCAACTTTTTTCATAAAACATTTGGGTGATACATTTTAGGAGAGGATGATCTTTCAAAAGATAAAGGGTGACTATAGAGTCTTGGCTTGAAAAGCTTAAATAGACTAACATGGACTTTTAGTTATCATAATGCATTGAAGATTATTGGTTTGTTTAATACTGAATGTTAATTCTATTATGAGTCAATATATAGGCTCAAGTTAGAGATTTTCAATTTAAAAAATATGTTAAACTATATTGAGAATTGGGTGTTTTATTTTGTTAAATCTTGAACTTATTTTATTGAGATTTATTGTCAAATCTTGAAAAAGGGTGTAGGCAAAGTGATTTCTTACTAAGACAATTGTTCTAACTATAGCTATTACTAGATTGATGGAACTCTAGCCAATTTGGATGTATGTAAATTAAGAGAATTTTCTCATAACCCTATAATAGGTATTAACTTTATTGTTTCATGAGTCTACAATTTGTTTTGTTCTAAATCTAAAAGTCTCTCGATCTCACACACATCTACATACATATGTACAACATACCTATATACACACTTACACATGCACATACATATTAACTTCTCATATAAGAATAATAATAGAGTTTTAATATCTAGTCAGACTTTTTAAGCCTTCATTTTCATCAATAAACATGCAAATAATCATGTGTTCCTTAAATGGTAGAAAGACCATCTCAAACGTTCTCGCATATTCTCAATCACCATGACAACTAGTGCAAGAGTGTTGGTAGCTAATTGACAATTAATCGATAAGGCCAACTAAAACTTAGAGTAAAACGCCCATCACATTCCAAACAATAGTTTAGTTTCCTTCGCCAAAGTTGTCTTCATTTAGATCTAGGAATAAGAAAAATAATTCATATATTCTCTCTAAATTTGTCCAATTTCATTTGCAGAAACTTTCTTCTGTAGAAATTTTATTTCCTGATATCTACTCTTTTCTTCCACTATGATCCAGAAGAAACAAATTATAGTTAACTTTTGGGTGAATGAAATAAAATATTAGGCTCCTCTTTCAAATACATGCATGCAGACTAGAATGTAATCAATCTATTTTGGGTGTCTACATATAATGGAGTGGAGATGATGTATTGTTTCAGGATTACTTATAGTGTTATGTATCCCATATTGAGCTGATAATCCTAATGCTGCTCCATCAGTTTTCCTTATGTTCATTTCCTTGTTTATTATCTTCATATATATAATACAATAAAAATCATGACTTAGAAAAGAAAAAATTCAATTGAAGGCCAAGTCTTAAATTCTATCTTATTTCAGTGCTGAACACAAGAATTGTACTCCAGGAAATTGGAACTAAATTTCTTAATCTAATTCCTTACTCTTTAATTTAGAGGAAAAATTCTCTGCTAATATCTCTTTAATGGAGTTTGAGCCACTCGTGTAGAGTCTCTTGTGATGATGCCTATATAAAAATTATTATAACACATTTTGGCATATATTAAAGTATAATTATAAGTATAAAATAAAAAATATAATTGATATAATTAAATATAGAAATATAATATATAAATATAAAATAATCTTATAATTGATTGAAGGTCTAATATTTCTTTTTCATTAATTCATTTGATATGTGAGGACAGTAGTGACAAGACAAACTTTCACTCGCTCTAAGTAAACAATGTAGATTTAATAATAAAAATAAAATTTATGTGATTATGTAAATAAAATGGTTCTAGGTAAAATAACATAATTCTTAAGTAAATAAAATAATTAGAAATTTATTTTTTGAGCATTATATAGATAGATGAATTTAGGGTCTTTATATGTATTCATTTCTATTTTTTAGATTGAGTATTCTTTATCTTGGATCATTTTCATAAAGCTTATATGACACAAATTTGATCCAACATCTAAAATTTTAAAATTTAATCTATCAACTCTCATCCTTTCTCTATAACCTTCCAAATTAGTTTAGTATATATTTGTGCAAAGATTTATTCCATCTTCACATTTAAATAATTATTGATAGATAAGTATCATTTGAAAATCTTAAGTAGTTCAAGAAGAACCATTCTAGGAACAAGTTGTTTAGAACATTAAAAGTAATTTAATCTACATTGAACATGCATCTAGAACACTTTAATTATGGATGTTGTTTACAATATTTATGTAAGACAAAAAAAAAAGCAGTCTATTTGGAGTTGATTTAGGAGAATTTTGCCCTTGTCATCCAACAACTTCCTTAAGGTATTTATCAATATAGTTACCCATAGATAATAGAGATAAGGGCAAATCAGGTCACAGAGGCATGCATTCTACAAGCTCATTCCTATATGCCACAAATCAATTCTATGTGTAAGTCATTCCTATGACAAAAAAGATTAGATTCTAGAAAATGACAACTTGTTCCATATATATTAAAAGATTATTTTCAACCTCGTTACTCAACAAGATTTAATTTCTGTTGGGCTCATTTGGAACCATTCAACATTAGGAATAGATCAAATGTCCATTGACAATTGTGAAATTTGATGTTTTCACCAAAGATGCAAACTTCATGGAAAAAAATGTAAGACCAAAAACTTGACTTTTTTTAAACAAAAGGAGTACAAATTTATTGAACACAAAAAGAACTAAAGAACAAAAAATTATACTTCTCATCCTCTACAACTAATTATTCTAACATATAAAATAAATCCAAAGTTTCACTTATTAATAAGTGACTAATAATAAACCTTTCCAATACTCTCACTAAAATTATAATCCATTGAAAAATTGAAGCCAATTCTTTGATCAACGACAATTTCTTTAAGAATGTTGGCATGCCAATCATAGACCATTCCAGAATGGTTACAGCTATGATATGGCCATAGTTTTGAAGCCTTCATTTTCATCGACCACATTGGAAATACAAAAACAATCAGTTTTTTTTAATGTTAGGGTTGTTTTCAATATCAAGATGATCTCAAAAGGAGTGGCATATTCGCAATCTCCAGTTTCTGCTTCCTAGTTGACAACTACTAGATAAGGCCAAGTAAAACCTAGGGTAGAACGCCATCAATGCAAATTTCCTCTCTTTCAACCAAAGTTTTGTGGTTTTCTCAGTACATTCCAAACAATTCTTTAGCTTCCTCCGCCATAGTTATCATCATTTAGCTGTAAGAGCAAGAAAATGACTTACATATATTCACACTAACTTTGTCCAATTTGATTTGCAGCTACATAAGTTCGCAGAAAATTCATTTTCTGATATCTGGTCTTCCCTTCCATTCCACTATGACCCAAAAGAAGCAAATTACGGGTGAATGAAATGAAAAATGAGACACCCAATTGAATACATGCATGCAAACTAGAGTATAATCAATCATATGCACATTTGATTTTGTTTTGGGTATCTACAAAATGAAGTGGAGAAGTTGTATTGTTCCATGGCTATTTATTTTGTTATGCACTCCATGTTGGGCTCAAGATTCTACTCCTGCTCCTTCCCCTTCTCCTGCATCACATCATTCTCATGGTATAGCTCCTTTGGGACTTCTTGTATTGGTAATCCTCTTGTTCATTGTCTTCATACACGTGTACAATAAGAGGCAGGCAGAAAGGAAAAATCATCTGAAGGAAGATGAAATCCCAACTTATATCAGTCCTGGATTGAAGAAGGGTGATCAAGGAGAGTGGAGCAAAGCTTCTGAATCAAGGGAACCCAATTCCTTAAATATGAATTCAGAGGAGAGATTCTCTAGTGACATCCATTCAATGGAATTCAGGTCACCCAAGCTTAAGTTCATTGAGAAGGAGCACCCCAGTCCGTTTATAGTGGAAGAACTCCTGAGGGCCTCTGCAGAGCTTCTGGGACAAGGACTCTCTGGGAATGTTTACAGAGTAGTGATGGACAATGGTGCTGCTTTGGTTGTCAAGAGGCTCAAGGATTTGTTGGTGAAAGGGAAGGAGTTTGAGAAGAGGATGGCTTTCATGGGGAGTCTGAAGCACCCAAATGTGTTGCCAACATTTGCCTATTGTTCTTCCCCTGAAGAGAACCTTGTTATCTATGAGTATCAAAAGAAAGGGAGCCTTGCTTCATTGCTAGATGGTAAGCATTTACATGACAGATAACTCAGATGCTTGTTTCTTTCTTTCATTCTTTTTTTTTTTTTTTTTAGATCAGTAGATAATTAACCAAAAGGTCTAGGAGATTTCTAAAGCATGATGCAGGCTGAGAATATGGTTTGTCAAATAAGAAATAGAAATATTAGACCATTTGAGAGGAAAATGTATGGTTATATAATTCAACACACTGCCCAATATTTGATGGCATGTTAGGGTAAGTTAAACAAAATAGGGATTTAGTAGTACTTATTGAAATATCATTCGTTTTAATGATCAGTTTTAACTGACATTAATATCAGTGTATGGTAGATAAGATATAAAATTGCTATTTTTGTCTATTATTTAATTATTGAATCAAGTAATATTTAACAATTTATTAGATATCATAATACTGTTAAGTTGATTTCTTATACTTCAATTTTTATTTGAAAATTTTATGTGTGTATGTATATATGTATCATAATACTGTTAATTTGATTTCTTATACTTCAATTTTTATTTGAAAACTATATGTGTGTATGTATATATGTACATATGTATGTGTGTAACTATATACATATGTGGGTGTGTATATATATATATGTATACACATACATCCATATATACATATATGTATATATGTATAGAGACACATATATGTGTGTGTATAGACAAACATACACATATACATATGTGTGTATATTATTATTATTATTTATTATTCATTTAATTTTGTTTATACATTTGATTATCAACATTTAAATAATAAATATTATAAATATATTAATCTAGATTTTCATACACATATGTAAGAATATTTATTAATAATATTTGAGTTATTTTTTATTTAAGTATATTTAAAATTCAATCTTTAAAATGACAATTTTAAAATTATAAAACTTTTTTAATATAAGAAAAATGTTTTCATTACAAAGATATGAATTAAAAAATTTCTATTTACATTTTACTTTTAATTGTGTGATGTTCTTAAGAAATGAAACAAAATATCTATTGATTTTATAACTTATTTGTTACCAAATTTATTTTTGGAATATCATTATTTATTTATTACAAGATAATTTATAGTTAATAATCTTAAGACTCGACTTAATAAAATTATTATAATTCTTATATTAATTTAAAAACTACATTTCTCTAAGAGAAAGTTGATATGTTATTTTATCAATTGGAATAAAAAAAAAGTTGACTTTAAAATTATGTATATAGAACTTACATCTATTATTCTATCTCATTAAAGATAGAAACATTTAAAAATATTTTCACAATTTTTAATTATATTGAAAAATATATTATAACAACAATAAAGAATGTAATCACTGTACATATAAAAGTCCCTTAAATTAAATTTAATAACTTTCATATAATAATGTCTATTATATCCAACCAAATTAATTTAGTAGCAAATTTGTTTATAAACTTTTCAATACTGTTCTTGTATGTTTTGTTTTTTTAAAGGTAAAAAGGCTATAACCATAAGATTATATTAATACTATAAAGTCCAAAATATACAGAAGTAAAATACTGTCCCTTTATATTTTGAGTTAATCATCTTTTCATAATTATGACACGTTGTTTTAATGTTCTTTGAAACAGTGATATAATATTTTTAATGCTCTTTAAAATATCCATACCAACATCTTTGAAGTGTACCACTAAAATATGATTTAAATTAATCATCTCTTCATACTGTGTTTAATATGATTCTCCGGTTCATCACTGATGTTGGTATGGATGTTTTATGAATAGTTTTAATAATCTATATATAGAATATATTTTATTTTATTTTTTTCAACAAATTTTAGCTAAGGTCCTAGCTATGTTAAGAACCTATGCATATGTGTATGTGTTACATACATATAGTATATACCCTTTATTTGGGAATGAAGGGTTCTTTTTTAGCTTCCTCCATTTACTCTTAAAAAAAAAAAACAATGTCAAATATTATAACACCCCCACCATAGAATACTACCTTCGCCTCTGCAATTCAATCCGCCCTTTAGAATAGCAGGGCTTCGTATGGGTTTCGAACTGACGCCCTTTCCCTACGTGGCGGTCAATTGAATTAGAATAGTAGGGGCCCACAATTGAATCTGAGGGGGGGGGCGCATAGTTATTAAGTGGGGGGAGATAATTTTTAGCAGCTCGTCAGGAATAGAGAGCCGGTTATCGTTTCTCACCTAGAGAGAGTCCACTTGGGCTAATCAATCGTTCGTACAGGACGCGTGGGTGGGCCCCTACTATTCTACGGCGCAACAGGGGCCCTCTTTCATATTATTGGTTGTGGTCCAGTGTTTTACGTAAATCCTCTGCTCCCTATAGTCCCTCCCACTTAATGCCATCAGTGCCCTACTGTTCTCAAGGATGCGCTTGCTAGTATAAGCTAGAGTAAGCCCTACTATCTATTCAAATTCCCTCTGCATGAACCGGGGTGGGAGGGAGGATACGCCCGGGCGACGACTTAGAATCTGTTAGTTAGTGTCCAAGATGGAAACCGGGGAAACTTAGGCAAATGCATCCCGAGGTAGCTCTCCTTGTAGGCTGATTCATTCCTTTTCAGGAGCAACAAAAAAGAATTGGCCCGACTAGAATGGCGGGGTTTGTCCGGAAGGCTTTTCATTCCCTCCCTCCCGTAGCGGGAGTAGGTATCGGAGCTCCTGAAGGAAGGCAGTAACTCGAGTTCTCTTTCGTAAGCCCGCGGGAGTGGCTGGCAGACCCAAATTC
>MU223412.1:146688-157376 GCA_018584345.1 Thuja plicata | reverse complement strand
CATTCCCTCCCTCCCGTAGCGGGAGTAGGTATCGGAGCTCCTGAAGGAAGGCAGTAACTCGAGTTCTCTTTCGTAAGCCCGCGGGAGTGGCTGGCAGACCCAAATTCTAGTGGACTGATTACAAATGGGTCGAACACCAAGGCAGTCGGAAACAGTCGTAGCTTATCTCCATATCGGTCGAGTGGCTTCCGCTCCTCTCCCCAGGCAAAAAAGAAAACATCTCAAGGCATCTATCTCGTAGTCGAGTGACCGAATTCCCATGATCTTTCGACGGAAGAGGGAACCATCATCTATGGGAATTAAATCAGCAGGATTCGTGCTTGCCCCGGCTGCTAATATAGTTATAGTAGGGACTAATAACCTTCCATCCATCCTTGTTTATTAGCTGGACCTTCCTTACATCCTTTAGCTCCTCCCGGGGGTCCACCCTGTTACACCCCCGAGTCCAACGTTTCTAGCTCCTCCCGGCCATCCTTTCTTTGTTTTGAGGGAAGCAGTTTTGAGGGAGAGGAGGGAAGCCTTCATATGGCTTTTCAAGACTGGGGACGTAGAGAAGGTTCCGTGCCCGCCTAATTTCATCTGCCAACAAAGTTTTCGCCAGTTTACTTCTACTATGTCCGTGCTTCACAGCGGTCTTAGTCCCTTCCTATCTTATCTAACTATGCTGGTGAGCCGGAGACTACAAACATTCGCCATCTGGAAGATCGGCAATAATATATTTGAGGGGCAGCTTTTGTTTCTCTTCACGTCTCATCTTTTGCCACGGAAGCCCCATAGAATTGTAGGGCCGCCCCCTACTATTTGAGCCGGGCCCCGCGTGCTGCTACCAGGGGTCGGGGCCCGCCTAGCCCTTGCCGAATAGTAGCCTTTTTGTCTATAGTCGGCAGATCCAATAATCTAAAAGGGGGGCTCTGCCTTAGCTTCTAGCTTTGATGCAGAGCCCAAGCCCACTTCTATGTCTGTAGAGGGAATCGAAGAATCCCCAAACCAAGGGGATGTGATCCTACTCGCCCTCCTCCTCTCCCTACTATTGGCTCTCGCTCTCCGGTGGAATGCCCGAACCTCTATTGTGGTTGCGGAACCGCCATCCCCATCCCATCCCATCCCCATCTGTTGAAGGAGTTATTAAATAACCCCCACCCCTTAGAATAGTAGGGCGTTAAGCATCCATTCCAGATCAATAGACTATTTAATACCCGCCTAGCCTAGCCAGCTTCAAAGCCGCCCTCCAGATCGCCATAGAATTGTAGGGGCCGAAGAGTGCACCCTTTTTTTTAGATAGTTGATAAATGACCAGTTCAAACATAAAAAGTAGACAAGATCCCAAAGAATTTCCTATCTATATAAACGGGACAAACTACTCCCTGTCACTGTGGGGACGGGTTCCACAGTTTAGTGGGTCATGAGCTTAGATTTAGTGGGTCATGAGCAAGCCTTAGAGCATCCAGATCAAGCTTTCACAACCGGCCCACCAGAGACGGACAGCCAAACCCTGATGCCCTATTATTCTATTATTCATGTTACCCCCTACCCCCTACCCCTACTATTATAAAGGGTAAAGGGCCTTATCAATTCTATTGCGGAATCGAGCCCTATTATTTTCTTAGGTCGGCGGAAGGTGATACCACACTGATCTACTATACGTCACATCCATCCAAACCTATACGGCTGGCCATAGAATTGATAGGGCCACCCTTATAAATAGAACTAAATCCTATCTCCTCCCACTCCGGGTGGATTAGCTTAGAACATTCCCATAGGGTGGGGGGAAATTAGAAACAATAGGATGAGGAGCGGTGTTACGATTATCTGCTCCTAGCACTCGAATACACATTAATTTTTGGGCTACATTCAAGTAAGTTTGGGACTGAATCATTTTTCTTCCAATCTTATCAATTAAATGATCTTTTTAGAAGGGCCTCCCACCTGGCCAATTAAAATAGAGGGCCTTGTTATCTAGCTTATTCACATCCATAGGAGAGGTTCCAGAACCACCAATGGTAGAGTTCATCGGGGGTTTAATTAACCAGATTGAGATGCCTAGAGCTATGGATCAGCCAACTACTCTTCACTTTCTTGTTGCCGCATGCCCCTACCCATATAACTAGGGCTACTGGATCACTAACCAAAAAGAGAGAAAGATTGATTGAACATGTTACGTATAGAATCGCCATCAATAATATAGAAGGGGGCCGATTTCTTGTTAAAGAATACGTAACATGCGAGCCATAGAACCCCAACTATTGATATGTTACGTATAGAATCACTCACCCCTACCCGCCCTATGACAATGGGTTCTGCCCTACAATTCTATGTCCTTACCTACCTTAGCCCCCCGTAACCGCACATTTCATTCAGCCCTACCATTCTATGAATTATCAGCCGGCTGGTCCAACATAGAAAAGATAGGGCGGATTGACAGTTTGCTGCTTTAGCTGAAGTAGGAGCCCTATTCACCGACAAGGCCAGTGATTATGTCATTCCTCGGCAGCCTCGACACCTTATAACCTTGGAACATGAATCCGGTCACAACTGGTCGTAACCACATAATCAGTGGTAACCACATCGGACTAGCACCGGTTACAACTAATCAGTGGTAACCGCCCAGTGACACCCCTAAAATGAATTCTATGGGCCTCACCCCATAGAATTTTAGGGGCCCCCCCTAAGATGAAATTGTGGGCGAAACTTATCGGGCGAATCGCAAATTGTCATCTAATCGAATTGAACCCGAGTCAAGGGAATTGTGGGAGAAAAGATCGATCTAAGTAACCCAATTGAATGAGAGACAAGGGATACCCAGATAAGCATATATGGAGCCAAAAACCGGCTTCTATAATCCCTCCCTAAAGATATAGCCCTCTCGGCCCCTACTATTCACCTGCACGGGGAATCCCTCCCTAAAGATATAGAACCCTCTGCACCGGGGGGACCGGGAGGGGGGAAGGGCTTCCCACCTACCCATGTTACGTATAGATGATCGCACCCCTACCCATAGAATTGGGTGCCCCCTACTATTCTAAGGCGGGGGCCGGGCATGTTACGTATAGAATCTTGCTGGCCCGTCCTTCAAATAGTAGTGGGGGGGCGCGGGTTCAATTTTGTCTTGCTAGCCTTACGTCGAAAATTTTGAAATAGAAAAAAAAATATTTTTTCAAATACTATTCAGAATAACACCTATGTGTTATCTACATAAAGTTCCTTTTACCAGAGATATGTAAGAAATTATTATTAGTTCCCACGAGACAAATGGGCATGAGCCTTCAGCATGTTGAGAAACCCCTACTATTATAAGGGCCCTACTATTCTATGGCCGGGATAATGATGTTACATCCAGTTCTCGCTATTAAAGTAACGTCATGGAATGACCTACAACCATTTCAGAATTTTATATAGAAAAGCTAAACTACAGTTTTTTTTAATTAGATAAAATGGGAGAAAATGTAAGTTTGCAGATAGAGACCCAAAAAAAAAATAGAAAAAACAATTCAAAATGAAGAAACCTTTATTATGTTCATATAAACATTCTTATTTCAAGGAAATGTCTTATCATCTTTAATAAACAAATGCAACATAAATTTTTATCATTTATAAAATTTAAATTTTTATGTATGCTATTTCAATTGGAAACATTTGATTTTCACAGTCTATAATGATATTAAAATATCATTCTACTCTTTGAACTCTTTAAGATTCTGATGATGGATCACAGCATGTGATATAAAACGTTGATGCAAAAATATAAACACAATCGAATTCAGAAATAGCAGCAAGAAGTATAATGAATTGTGGAAAACTGATATCAGGAGACATTAAAATGTATTATGCTTCTTGATTCAACTGGTTAACATTTATTTGCATCAAGTTCTCATCCTGATATTAAATCATAAAATGCACAATATCCGAAATATTAATACAAATAAATATTATATAATTGAATATAGAAATAGTACACATTTAAGGTACCCCTACTTTCATTGTGAACTTCAATAAATTGACAAACTCCCTATATGAACATTGCCTAGATTATAATATATGGTGTAGTCAGGGTTTAATCCACCAGCTGCTCAACTAATAAGTTAAATGGGGAATATGAGTCAGTGAATTGAATTTGGCTAAGTAGCAGAGTTCAGTTACATGGTTTGTGCATGCAGATTGATCTACTACTATTGCATGGTTGTGTGACAGAGTTTTTCAAGGGACAGAGAGAATTGAAGTGGAACACCAGGCTTTCAATCATTAAAGGAGTTGCAAGTGGACTAGCCTTCATGCACAGAGAGTTCGAATCCCAGGGTAGTATTCCTCATGGCAACCTCAAGCCTTCCAATGTAATCCTGTCAGAAACCCTAGAACCCTACATTGCCGACTATGGTTTCAATTCCCTGGTAGAAGCAGGCACAGCCGCCACAGTCACACCCTTTTCATCAAATGCCTACAAAGCCCCAGAAAGAAGAATCACCCAAAAATCAGATGTCTACAGCTTTGGATTGATTCTGCTTGAATTGCTCACAGGTAAAAAGGCTGATATTGCAGGGTTTAATCTTCCCAGATGGGTTCAGTCCACTGTGAGAGAAGAGTGGACTGTGGAGGTGTTTGACAAAGAGGTGGTGAGAAATGCAGGGGAGAACAGGATAGTTCAACTTCTGCAGTTGGGCCTGAATTGTGTGAGCAGGACACCTGAGATTAGGCCTACTATGAGCTATGCTTCTGATGTGATTGATAAGCTATGGGACCATGAAGAAGACAATATTTCTTTTGAATCTTCTAGGTCTTCATTAAGCCACTCCATTACTGAATTACCAGGAGGAGGGATTTCTATGGCCACACCAAGTCCTATGAGGAATCAATCAAGTCCTACGAGGAATCAATCAGTTAAAATATAAGGATAGGGTCTCTGGACTGAAATCTTTTCATCACTGAAATCCTGATGATAGACATGTCTTGATGATAGATGGGTGTTAAAGAGATTTCCAAGGAGATAGCTTTCTTAAAGAGAATTCCACGGAGTTGGTTTTGTTTCTTTCCCTATATACCTCACGAACTAGTATTTTAAATGTTATTCATAGCTAGAATGTGGATTCAATGATTTTCTGCAGGTATGTTTTAAATTCTTCATCAGTACTGTATCCTCAATGGAAAGTGTTATGCTATTGGTTTTAACTTATAATCCGGTAAAATGATATGTTTCTTGGTTATGTTTAATGAATAAAATATTTCTGTTTATATCAAATGTTGTTTTTGGGGTTCTTAGCTCCGACTTTTCTCTGACTTGGGTTTGGGTTTGAGCTATTTAATTCCTGTTTACCTTAATCAAAAGAAGGAACAATTCATAACTAATTTTATATTTTCTTATATACAATCTTCTTAGTTCTATTAAAAAATTAATTTTCATATTATCCATTCCATCTTTTAAACTAGTGTACAATTTCGTTTTCAAGTTTCAGTAAATGAAATGCATAAAATTTTCTAATTGCTGTAAACTGGTATTTTGAAGCTAGATAGAGCATGTTAAGATATATGTACAGTGAGTGGTTAGTATTCTTAATTTAAAAAAAAAAATTCTTTTTTTTAGATAAATGAACTTCGTCTTAAAACTCATATTAATTTATTAACTTGTAGAAAGTTTGCAATTGATACCTGCTCCAAAATGGGGGGACAGAAGAGAAAAATTTGCAAGAAGTAAATACAAACCTCAAAGACTGTATGCGTTCAACATTTACAACATTTAGCCTGCCATTTACTTTTATATCATCATACATCATATATAAAAACTGTTGTAACAGAAAAGACCTTTACCCTGGAGCCCAGCAGTCTCAACTCTATCACCTTCATTATCAGTAGTCATCTTCCAATGCAAAACATTGGTATCTATTGAACCCCAAAATGAAATCCACCTGCCAAAAACTTGATAACAGCTCCAAAATGGGGGGACAGTAGAAAACAATTTGCAAGAAGTAAATACAAACCTCAAAGACTGTATGCATTCAACATTTACAACATTTAGCCTGCCATTTACTTTTATATCATCATATATCATATATAAAACCAGTTGTGATAGAAAAGACCTTTACCCTGGAGCCCAGCAGTCTCAACTCTATCACCTTCATTATCAGTAGTCATCTTCGAATGCAAACCAAAATGAAATCCACCTGCCAAAAAAATTGATAACTGCTCCAAAATGAGGGGGACAGAAGAGAAAAATTTGCAAGAAGTAAATACAAACCTCAAAGACTGCATGCATTCAACATTTACAACATTTACCCTGCCATTTACTTTTATATCATCATATATCATGAAGTCTCAACTCTATCACCTTCATTATCAGTAGGCATCTTCCAATGCAAAACTTTGGTATCCATTGAACCCCAAAATGAAATCCACCTGCCAAAAATGGGGATTGGGCCCATTAAAAACTGATGAGGCATATTTCACCATGATTCAATGTTGTTAGCCATTGATAGGACTTTGACAATGAACTCTCATTCATTGTAAACCTCTTTCTGACTCAGATATTGGGTATCATGAAATAAAGATGGGAGATGGTTTAAACATAAAGTCACTTCCTGGTTTAGATGCCTTGTGTAATGGTCAATGCTAGAGTTGGCCAAAACTGCCTGGACACCAGTTTGATAGTGTAAGCTTCCAACCTATTTAGAAGGTACCAAATTTGATTGCTCAAATTTTATATTAGTATATTTTTTGTTCTCCCTGAAATGATTTTAATTTAAATGTTTAATTTAAACCATTCATAGTTAATCTATAGTTAATCAGAATCACTTATTTTCACAAATAGTGGTTTATTTGGCATGATGTTTGTTTTGTAAATAGAGTGCAAGCCATGTACATTTTTAGGTATTTTAAATTTCAACATGTAATATACAATTAGAGCTTCACATATAGTATGTTTCACCAATTCAAATTGGACAAGTGATTTTGACTCACGAAATCCATTTTCAATTTTTGTTTGCCTTGGTTACGGACTAGTTTCTTGGTCTTGTAAGAACTAAACTATTATTCTATTATTGAGTCAATTAAGGCTGATTATCAAGGTGTAGTTCTTGCTAGCCAAGAGGTTTTGTGGCTTCAATAGATTATGATAGAGTTTTGTCAACTACTTGAAAATCCTACACTTCTTTGGTGTCATAACCTAAGTTTCATTCACATTGCACACAACCCAATCGAGTATCAAACGATGAAGCATTTTTCAAGATACACTTCTACTTATTCAACAATTTAATCATATTGGGCATCTCTACTTAGACTATTCACCTATTGAGGAGCAAGTTGTAAATATATTCACTAAACCTTTGACATCACCTCATCATCTTTAATTTTGGTTGATTCTTGGGGTGAAGAAAGTCATTCTTGTGAGCATTCTTGGTACCATTGGGGTTCCTCAACCTAGTTGTTGACTCTAAATCGGACGATGAAATATTGTGGATTGACGTCCTTGTAGTATGTCGTGGGCCGTACTGACATGGTGGCCTTGTGATGTGCGGTGTACTCCTGTGGCGCTTACTTATAATAGGGTCCTCACGGGCTTGGCTAACATACGTTGTAATAATGATGGTTGTACTTTTAGATGGTCTAGTCAGCTTCGACCCTATGTTGTGTGGTGGGGCAGGATGATGTCGCACCTTCCTTTATGTGGGTTGCCAACAAGGTGCTCATTTATTTAAATTTTATTTTGATTTGGCCACTAGGAGTGGTAGTGATGGCTCCTATACTCTAAATATCTATGAAGGAAGCTTCATAAAGCTCTTTTTTTATTAACAATGGGTTTTTGGGACTTGGTGCAAGGTTATATCTCCTCTAGTTCATGTATTGTACCTCTATCTCTACGACACATATTTGGAAAGTTGGTGGGATGGCGTTTAGCTATGAAGCTTTTCATTTTGGCATGTACTTAAACCTTTTTAATTGCTTCCATTCACATTTTCTCAAGACCATGGACTATTATCTTAATTTTGTGTTTCTCGATTGGATTTCACTAATTTTGCAAGTGCACTTTAGATTTTGGTCTGAGACTGGGTAGGGATAGAGTTCGCATTGACCCTAGTATCTATGATGAGTTCAAAGAGAATGTCATTGTCTGGCATATTTGTAGTGAGGGTAGGGTATCTCAGTTCCTTGAATGTCTAAATGGTTATGATGAGAGGCAGTTTGTTCGATTTTCCACCTCTTGGGATAACTAGTGGCCGTGCAGGTTGGTGATAACTCCTTTGAAGTTAATGGGGATGTCATCAATAAGGTTGTGAGTATGAATATTGTTGTGCCTCACAACTCTTGCCCCACTCAACCAGTTGGCCAAGTGGGGATCCCCCATTGTCTCTCTTTTTGCCGTGTGTTTTGTCGTTGCTCTTTTGGCCGAGATCCTTACTAGTTGAGGCGTGCTAAGGAAGTTAGATAGTGAAGAAATTTCTGATACTTTGATGTCTGATTAGCGAGACCCTCTTTTATTTTATTTTCTCCCCTTTTCTCTTCTTTCCCTTTTATTTTATTGTTGTGTTTTCAAGCTTCTGTGCTTTTGGGATCTGAAGGCACTGGGGTAGCTCAGTGCCTATCAACCCCTAAAGCCCAAAAACTTGACCCCACCTATGTTGGAGTCCAAATTTTCAGGAATCGGGGATGTCATGATCCTCGATCCCTGAAAGGGATCAGGGATCTCGTCACCCTTGACCCCCGACACCTGAGGCCCATAGGTAGGTCATGAGATGGGGTGTTGATGTCCTAAAGATCTATAAAAGGTGGTTCTACCCTTTTCTCACCACTTTACCTCTAATTAGTGATGGGAGCTTATTACGTCCCTCAATGATTTTTCTCACATCTCGTGCTTGCTACTACATCTAAGGACTGTTAGACCTACTCTTATACCTCTTGCTTCTATTGAGCACATCAATGTCATTTATTTTGCCTCATTTTCACTCTTTGTTGCAGGTAGGGTTCCCATGTCCCGTTGTTGTGGTTTGTGTCCTTTCCCACGTAGCTTCTACTCGTTCTTGTCTTTTTCCTTGCTTTCTTTTTGGTCACGTTTTTTGTTTGTGTAGGGTTTAGGTTGTTAGTAGTTGTTTGTCTTTAATAACATTTTTAGCCCTCAAGATTTCCCTCCCTCGGGATTGATAACTCATTACCAGTGAGTAGTTAGGGCAATATTTGTAAAACAGTCCAAGACCCCACTTTGAATTGGGATTCGATACCCTCAATCCCTAAAAGGCTTTGGCCTTTCAAGGGTCAGAGGTACGGGGATTCCACTAAGGTTTGGAGATCACCAACCCCCAAACCCCACTCATGCAAAAAACACCTTTGGGCGTCGGGGATGGCAAGATCCTCGATCCCCAAAAGGGATCAGTGACCTTATCACCTCGATCCCCGAATTCCCTACATAGGCTATAAAAGGCTTTTAAGCTGTCTTTTTGGGGTTTAGGGTATCAACACCCCTTGAAACCCTGAAAGGTTCGAGGACAACACCCGAAAACCCTGAAAGGTTTGGGGATGTTGACATTCTTGAACCCAAAAACTACACTTAAGGTTATCAAACACATACATAATGATTTTCATGATTAATGGTTTCCTAATGTTCTGAGGGCAATAAATACTAGTAGATAGTTTTCTTCCCTATTGTAGCTAGTTTTTTTTCTATTCATAGAGTAGAATAGAATTATTTAATAAAACTAAAGGGTTCCAGAATGACAATTGTATTTTCATGTAGAAAAGGATATGAACACTGCGACTCCAATGAAATACAAATTCATGGGCTATCACGAGTCCTCCAGGCTAGGGACTAATCAACTCAAGATTATTGATATAGATCAAGCACATGGACCTTAGGGAGTTCCTCTAGCGAATAAACAACCATGATGAAAGAATTTTAGAAGCTACCTCCCTAGTCAACCTAGGGCTCATCCATGCAGCAACTTATCCCATTTTAGTAAAGTATTCTGATCTAATCACAACATGTGTAGAGAATCACAAACTAGAGGAAAGAAGGGTGTTTAATAAACTATGAGATGTTATCATTGATATCCAGCTAGACAACACTGAGTCTATTTTCAAAATCCCCATTCACAATGAATATGGAAAGGTGTCGGGGGAATATGCAAAGGATTTTTACAAGGATGAACCTAGGGTAAAAGCACAATAATCTGTCACCCTTTTACAAAGGAAAAGAACAACAACACCAAAACTGTAAAACTTCAAGGGCATAAAAGTCACATTTCTATTGAGAATTTGAAGATGATGTAAACTGATGAAATGTGTCAAATAGGATGAGTTATATGCCTATAATTTTTTAAAAAAAAATTGAACCAAAATTAATATGTTTTTTGAAATTTTTAGGTTTATTTTTCATTTTCTGAAAAAATTGTAAATCAGGGAGTTTACTTCCCGCCAAATAATTATAAGTAAATCATTGTTTTTTCCTCCAATTTCACAATATGTTTTAGATGACATGTATAGGTAGTGCACAAAAAAAGAAAGAAGTTTTTTCGATGTATAGTTTGCCCGTTATAAGTATTCAAAGTTGAACTTACTTGAAATCAACAGTTTTTGTCTCCCGCAATTGTTATCCTATCAAAACTATACCAAAAACAAAATAAATTACATATTATTGAAGATGACTCTCTTCTCTAGTGTTATCTATGATTTTAAATTTTTTATGAATTGATTTAGAATTTTTTTATATTATCCGA
>MU223412.1:125970-144043 GCA_018584345.1 Thuja plicata | reverse complement strand
TCAGAGTAGAAGACATAAAGAACATTAAAACATGAAATACCATTAACTCAGAAGTAGGAATGCCAACAACATCATTGCCAAGAATTCTTCCTTCTTCATTAATATCCTTTCCAGCAAGCACTGGTGCGTGATACAATAATGGTGGCTCCAGGGGAGCATTTGACTATATAAAAACCAGAATAATGGAGCATTGAGCTCTGCAACTAAAAATGAGGAATCACTTGCTATTGCTATGGACAACAAAATCATCAATTTCGCCAACCCTTGGAAATGGGCCGGTCTGCCTATTTATACAACTCTCTTCTAACCCTAACCCCATTTACATCATGTTTCAATAAAATACAATATCTGGGGGCCGATACTTCCTGCGCCACCCTACAAAAGACCTGGAGATGAAATAGGTCTACCATGTTAGAAGAATAAGACAAGAATATACATTGGAATAATCGGTCTCGAGAAGAGAGCCAGAAAGGAGAAAGAAGAAAGTAGGTCCCTCGGGGACCGAGGCAACATGCCTCATAAATGGGAAATGTGGCACCCTGTCTCCAATGTGCCAGGTGTACCTTTGAGCGGTGCCTCGAGAAGACCACCTTGTCAGAAAACCAACTGCCGAGCCGACGTCCCTTGATGTGGCCAACTACGCTTTGACAGCCTTTATTAACCGCTTTTGAAAGTGACGGGTCGGCCTCGGAGACCGGGACACGGATCACTTTGAAAGAATACAAAATTTTGAATATGGGACTCCGAGATCCGGTGACTTTCACCCCAAAAAGAATAAAGAATACTCAATGTGAATTTTCCCCGGCCTCTGAAGAAAGCTCAAGGTTGCTTATTGTCGTTGAAGGCCTGGAGGAGGCGGGAAATGCCATCTTCATCTATACCTTTCAGGCTGGCCCTTCTGTGCTTGGCCACTTCAACTTGTTCCCCCAGGTCTGGAACATTCTCTTTCAATTCATCTGCCATCCTCACCGTGTCATGACCTTTGAGTATCATGCTGGTTAATTTCGCCATCTAGGCCCCATCTATCCCCTCCGGAGATTGATACCGGGACTTCATTATTTCATCAAAACTCCCCAAAACTGAATCTTCGGGGGTATATGTATCTGTGCTAAGGGGATCAGCCCCGGAAGCCTTTATTACAAAATACTTGTATAAATTAGAAGAATATTTTATGACATTTACCTTATCTTGCAAGGACCCTACCAGTTTCTTGGTTACCTCCAATGTGAGGTCAAGTCTGGAGTACTGGGTTCTCACAAAATCAAATGATTCCTCACCTAGGATTCTGGATTCAGAAATCATATCTTCTCCCAAGGTGAGGAGCTCTTCGAGCTCCACCTTCCATGCTTGGTAATTTTCGGCGTCACCCTCCCACTGCTCAATAAGGGCTTCCGCCTAATGAATAACCTATCGGGCCGTGTATAGATCGGGGAGGGTGGACGCTAGGAAACGCCAGGTGTTTCCTATCTGCAGGGCGACCCACTCGTCCACTACCTAAGCTTTCTTCTTCATCACTCGCAGGGAGTCTATATCACTCTGCGGTATATCTTCTGAGGTGGAGGCCTCTGGTGGAGCGGCATTGATGGGTCGAGCCAGCTCAGTAAGCAACCCTACAAGGTTTGCATTCTTTTTCTTTTCATCTTTGAGCCTCTGGGCCTCTTTCTCATATCGGGCCTCCACTGCCCTTGCTGCCTCCTTTAGCAAGTCTACCTCACCTTGCTTTCCCCTTTTGCCTAGGGATACCTCTGCAACATTATAGTCTGCGGGGTCCGCGGTTGCTTCATCGGCGTCTGGGGGAGGTGTTGCCACAATGACAACTGTTTCTCCGCCCGGCCCAGTTCGCAGAGTATGAACTGTCCGGGCTTTTTTTTCCTTTGGCGGGGCTTAAACTTGGGCCATCATTTTGGCCAGGGAGAGAGGAATCACTGGAGCGGACTGAGCCTTTCTCTTCCTTCTTTCTACCAGCCACTGAGGTGGGAGAGGTGGCCTTCCTACCAGAATTTGTTCTCTTGATTCTTCTCCGGCACCCTGTGGTTGTTGCTCCTTAGCAACGTGGACCTCATCCGTTCCTCTCCCTGCCCCAACTTCTTTTGCAGCAATGTTCTCTTCAATCTCCATCTCCTCAGCCCGGTCCTGTATGTCTATCATTGGGTCTAGACCCTGGTAGGCTTCCTCGGGGATTTCTTCTTCGAGCTGCTCTTCTTCTTGCTGTTCTTGTTCTTCTTCTGCCGGGGCCTCCTCCTCAGTCGATAGTAGGGGAGGTGTTGGGCCAAGATTTAGAGTTTGGGCCGCTGTGATCACCTGCCCAAAGGTTGCTCCCGGGAGTGGCCCTTGGAACGTGGCGGCTGGGGTTATGGTTACTCTCGAAGGTCCGGTTCCCCCAGCAGATGCCCTTTGTTCGCTTGGCTTTTGTTGGTCCACTCCTGGACCTTGCATCGCTTGAGCCCCGAAGGCAATCTCTGGCTCTAACTCTTTCTCTTCCACCTGCTTTCCTTGTCCCTGTGCAGCTTCCTGTTCCAAGTATTCTTGGTCTACAGCCTCTTGTTCTGCCCCCGGGACTTCTGCCTCTGCTTGTGTCTCGTTCCCCTGCAAGTTTTCAAACTCATCGGTTGCAAATACATCGAACTCTTCTTGCGGAGGGGGACTGGTTGGGACTTATGCAGGCTCCACTTCTTTCTCCGGCTCTGGGGAACTGGAAGAAAGGATCTCAACTTCTTGGGGTCAGGATGCCTCTGGCTCCGGCTCTGCCTTGGTATTTTTGATGAGCTTCTTCTTTCGCCGGGTAACCAGAGACGGCCCCGCATCTCTTATTGCCGCCACCTCCAGGGGATCCACCCCCGTTGCCTTCACCATTAAGGTAGCCAATGACGGGGAGGAGGGAGGACGAAGTGGTCCGGCCATGAGTGGTGGAGTGGCCAGCCTCGTTATTAATTGCTCCCTCTTTTGCTGGGAGGCTGCCACCGATTGTCTTATTTGTTCTTTGATGGGGACTTCCTGCGCAAAAGTGGTCATGTCTATTCTTTTTCCCTTATCTGCTCCCTGCGAAGAAGTCCCGGCCCCCGGGGTCAATCTTGGTACCGGTGGTGGAGTTAGCTTTGGCACCGGCTGGGCTGCTCCGCGGGTATTCCCGGGGCACACCTTCTTAAAATAGGCGTGGCTTCTCTCGACCACCTCTCGAGTGAAGCCTTCAATAGTGGGCCCTTCCTGGGCATCCCAGTTTACTGGTGAAAGAGCCTTTTTATCGATCCCCTTTTCTTTATACTAGGGATCTTCAGTGGGGGCGGCGTTTGAGAAGTCCGCTGGGAATTTTCGGAGCCTCAATTTCTGCATCATTCTGACATAGTGCCTGCTCTGCACCTCCACGTCATCTTGGAAATCTACCCAGAAGTCCTCCATGTGTATACGATGGGGCTCTGAAGCCAGGGGCAATGCCATTGCAATCCTGCCATGCGGATCAAAGTTTTTCCGCGCCAGATAAAATTCCTACAGGTTGTAACTTTTTAGCTCATTGTCTGCCTCCTTCGCGGCGGCCAGACTGCAGGTGTAATCCCCGCATGTGATTGGAAATGGGATATTGGGGATCCTTTTGAGGGAAAAAAGGGCATGCACCTCCATTATTTGTCTGCAATACTCCAATAGCACGATCTTGTCCCCACAGTGTTTGGCAACAAGTAGGGTTTCCCGGAGAAGCCGGTGACCCTAATGTACGTGTGCTGTTGGAATTGAATATAGTAATGTCCATAACTATGGACCAAGTTCATCGCCTTAGAAGACAGGCAGTATCCGGCGTCCTGGGTGGGTGTCAGCAGATGGTAGTAAATGAACGCGTCGTTTACCCGGCAGAAGCTGAGGAAGCTGGCCTCCCATTGAATCTGTGGGAAATGGTCCCGCGGTGCTTTTTGTCCTGGGCCAATCCCGAGTACTCCGTGGGAATGGGGCCTCTGCTGCGCTAGGGCCCAAAAGACATAAGAAGACATATAGAACTTCTTCCGGTTCAACTGCTGGAAGTGGGAGTCGACATGGTTGGAGATTATTGTGGCCCAGTCGAAGAATTCTCCCTTGGTGGAGATGCCGAGGAGGAAGTAGTACATCCATTTGGAAAATTCTTGGGCGGAGGGCTGCCCAAAGACCCGGGCTAATGCTATTATCCCCATTTGGATGCTCTCCTTGAATTCAGAGTGGGGAATCTCTATCTTCATTCTCTTTGGGGCCTTGAGCCAGTGGGTATTCATATATACCTGGGCAGCGTCCTCCAGTTGTGTGAACTGGGTCAGGGCATCAGTCCTCGTAACCACCGTGGCCCTATCAAATTGTGGGATCCCCAGGCTTGCCCAGAATGTGACTGGGTCGAGGGACACCAGTGGAGTGGGGTATCCTGTGGGCTCTGCAGCCGCGAGCATAATGGCCCGGACAGAGGAGTTGTAGTTGACAGCCAGTGTTAAGATAAGCTCTGGAGACTGCACAGAGCACGGGAAGCAAGCTGCCCAGAGGATTCTGGAGTTCTCGACGTTGATTGCTAGTTGATCTCCAGCCTGTCGCTGGATGTGCATTACTTTCACCAAGGCCTGCATCTCTGCCCATGTTCTGACATTGGTGTCGGTTATCAGCTTAACCTTAGACTCAATCTTTGAGCCCATGATGACGTTGTCCTGTACAAATTTCATGGTGAGGGGCAGCTCTTCTAGGGCCTTCTCCATCTTGGATTTTACTGCTGCCCTGGTCTCTGCTGCGGAAGGCAGCTCTGGACTTCTGGGTGGAGATGATGTAGATGCTTCAGACATATTTGGAAGATGAACTCTGGAAACTTGCGAGACAAAGCGACCGTCAGAACATGTTCATCAAAATAATTATTTCGGGGTCTGGAGATCTTACCACCATGGTGTTTGCTTTCCTGAAAAGTTAGTATCATGTAAAGGTAACCGAAAAGAAAAATACATTGTAAACTTAAGATCTTATTAAACATCCAGGTCCAGAGATTTTCATCGCACTTGGTAAAGACACAGGATGGATGTGGTAGGAGATTCGAAGCCCAGAGAAATGACCATTAGTGAGGACGTGTAAAAGGGCAAGTCATTAAGCCCACGTGGGCGCCATGTGTGTAGGTATTAAATGGAAGTGATGGCGATGACGGTGGAGCCA
The DNA here is from genome assembly GCA_018584345.1 of Thuja plicata. Lineage (NCBI taxonomy): Eukaryota > Viridiplantae > Streptophyta > Pinopsida > Cupressales > Cupressaceae > Thuja > Thuja plicata. The sequence continues at coordinate 138,904 of MU223412.1, read as the reverse complement.
ACTGTCTGAATGCGCGAAAAGGGAAAGCCACTTAGCTAGAATTGGTTGTGCGCATGGGACATAAATGAGGTTCTGACAGAATTCATGGAGGAGAGAGAAAACTGCCTGTTTGAAACTGGCCGAGGGCCGAGTTTCAAACAAGTGGTTTTCTGCCCCGAAGCAAGTTCGGAGGCGGAAAACCAGAAACAGAGGTGACTCGACCAGCTTGTCGAGTCACCCGGAAGGATATACACAAGGGCCGAAGAATATATACAAAGATAAGGAAGGATATACAAAGAAAATACATAAATATACACGCATATATACAAAATATACAACACGGAGCAACGCCCATGGGAAAACCAGACGAGACAGAGACATATATACAACTTTTTACACTATTTACAGACGGACCACTTCTGCACAGAGGGCGGACAACCCTCTGGCAGAGCCGACCCACCAACGGGTGGAAAAACCAGAAACACAAGAAATCAAACGAAGCAGGGAAACAAAACAAAACAAGACAAACAAAAACCAAACAAAACCAAAGAAAACCAGAGAGCGGAAGAAAAATAGAGAAGCGGGAAAGTGGAAACACCAACCTGAGAACGCAGAAGGCAGAGGAAAGGGAGGATTTACCACAGGAGCTCTGCAATAGCTCGAGTTGTCAAACGGTCCGAATCACCACCACGAAGCATTTGCAATTGCCTGAGAATGACTGAAAATGTTAAGCATTAATTATTACTAACTCTCTGCAAATGCTCTGTTAATTGCTCTCTAAGTGCTTGAAGGTTTTAATCACGGTAAATGTGAAAGTGACAGATAATTTCTATTTATACCCACGGTAAAAAGGTAATCCTCCTCCTTCCAGCGATCTCCGGACAAGCAAAACCTTCGGACTCCGGGCCCAGGGATTCCTTGTGATGATATCCTTAAGAACATCGTGACGAATAATCCTGGAGTCCGGAATTCAGTTCCCACCGAAGGTTAACCTCCGGGACCGGAGTCCCGGAGACGAAAACCAAACGGACAAAACACCACACCGGGGGAAGAAAACCCCAGAGAAAGAAAACAGAGGAAAAAAAGGCAAGGCAAAGCCGCAAGCAAAAGCAAACAAAAGCAAAAAAAAAGGGGGACCCAACATTTTGCACACAAAAATGTAGGGACGGGGATGCAGGGCATAACAAATGGCGACTATCTGGGACAAATGCCTTAGCGCATTTGAGAACTATAGAATCTCTGGTTAGCAAAGCTGGAATAAGCCATCTACTGAAGTGCTTGACAGGAAAAGAGCCACATATCTGAGAGAAACCAACCATGCGGGAATTAGTCCGTAGCCCCTTCATCAGTGGTGCCGTGTGTGATTTGGAAGGAAATCAAGCCGATGACCTCTGGGAGGAATAGAGAAGAGGTACTAATTACATCGAACCAGTCATCAATTCACTCGTTTCTCCCAGAGCCCAGAGTTTCATCCCGCTTTTCCTCTTGTTATTTTGTTTGTTTCTGGGTGGGGAAGGCGGTACTTCTTTCACCATTAAGCTTAAGCTTAGCTAATTTTAATGGCGGTACTTATTTCACCTATCCACCTATGCTTAGATGTTTTAAGAGGGGATAAAGCTTCGGACCCGGAAATAATTCTTTAAAGTTTCAGACCTGGGTCAACTAATTATTATGGCTGATCTACCCTCAGTGTGTCTGATTACTTGTTCCTTATATTATTTGTGTTCATTGATTGCTAGAATCCCGGAGACAACACCCAATGGAGGTTGCTCAAAATGTGCCATAACCCGTAAAACAAACTCGAAGACCGGGCTGACTCCATCGTGCTAAAGACAGATTCTAAAGTTCACCATACCGGAGACATCGTACCGGAAACCAAAGTTATGCAAAGCATTCCAATTCCTGCACAGGAAGAACAAAACGCTGGGACCGAAAGAAAACCAAAAATGAAAACAAAGATGGAAAAAGAGGACTGTCCCGGAGGACAGTCGGCAAGACTATTTACAAGACAGGGTACCTTGCAACGAGGCACCCGGAAGAGATATTTACAAGTGGGAGGCTTTACATATAATACAACTTTGGACAAACTTACCCTACTCGAAGTAGTGTTTGAGAAACTGTCCATTAACGGGCAATGTGACAGGTTCGCCAGTCAGGGTATTAAGGCGGTAAGTATTTGCCCCGCAGATTTCCAAAATCAGGTATGGTCCGAGCCAGAGCCGTTGGAACTTGGTGTGCTTTCCTTTCTTTTCCCGGGCCTTGTCCCATAACAGGACCAGATCTGAAATCTAAAAAGTCTTATATTGGGCTCTTCTGTCAAACCATCATTTTACCACTGCTTGATGACGCATGAAATGTTCAAGAGCTGTGTCTCACTATTCTTCCATCCGCACCAGATTTAAGAGCCGAACCTCCACAATGTTGTCCCTGTTGCTAAATTCCTGTATGAACTGTAAAACTGGGATCTGTAAGTTGACTAGGAATACAGGGTTCTGACCATAGACTAGATGGAATGGGGATGTTCCCAGGGTGGCCTTGATGTGAATGCGATCTGCCCAAAGGGCAAATTTCAACTTTTGGTGCCAATCCCAGGGATTCTGTTCCAACAGATGTTTGATCACTTTAAGTAGATTTTTGTTTGTTGATTCAGCAACACCATTTCCCTGGGGATAATAGTTGCTGGAAAACTTCAGTGTGATCTTCTGATTGTAGGTCCATTCGAGTAACTGTGCTAAAGAAAACGCTGGACCATTGTCACATACTAAAGCAAAGGGCATTCCAAACCGTGTGACGATATTTTCTTCCAGGAACTTGATAACTACGTCTGCCGTGTTATTTTTGCAAGGTATAGCTTCAGACCACCGAGTGCAGTAATCAGTAGCAGTCAGAATGTATCGGTGGTTGGTAGATGAGTTGGGGTTTATTTCCCCGATGAAGTCGAATGCCCATTAGGCAAAGGGTCTAGCCTTGTAGACTGGTTGTAAAGGCATAGCTGGGTTACGCTCATGATGCGCTACGGTTTGGCAAGTATGGCATCTCCTAACATGAGCGTAAATGTCCTTGAATATATAAGGCCAATAATATCTGGCCCAAAGGATCTGATGGGCAGTGGCATCGGTTGAGCCATGCCCGATTCCAAATTGTCCATGGAATTCATCAATCACTCTTATAGCCTGGTTTCTGTCGATGCACCGGAGGTACACTCCCTCGTAGTTTTTGCGATAAAGCGCAAAATTTTTGATCATGAAGTGGGCGCTTTTCATCCATAGGGCATGATGTTTGTGGGGAGGTAACCCCTTCGGGCATTTATTATTTAGTAACAAGTATACCAGATCGGTATACCACGGGTCTCGAGTAATGGACTCCACTGTGTAAGTTTGACATTCTACGCAGGGAGTCTCTTCTGCCATTGCTTGACTTAGTCCCTGGCCTTAGACTATCTTCATGGGCTACATTTCTAAATCATATTCCTGTAGAATGGCCATCCATTTTCCCTGTCTCTCGCCCAATTCACTCTGCATCAGCAGAGATTTAACGGCCTGGTCCGGAATGATAGCATGTACTTTGCTCCAGAGAATATAATGTCAGAATTTCTTCACGGCGCGAACTAGAGAAAAGGCCTATTTTTCCAATGATGAATACCAGAATTCGGTGTTCTTGAAGGGGGAGCTCATGAAAGCTATTGTTCGTTCTTCCTCTTCAACATTTTGGGTTAACATTGCCGCGGCAGAATGTGGTGAGGCAAACGAGTAAATGTAAAACGGAAGGGAATAGTTCAGACTAGCCAGGACAGGTGCTTCCGTTATTGTCTGTTTGATCTAGGCAAACGCCCGCTTTGCTTCAGGACTCTACTCAATCTTGGTGTCCTTTTTCATCATCTCATTGAGCAGTTTAACTATTTCTACGAATCCCGTGATGAATCGCCGCACGAAGTTGATTTTCCCGAAGAAGGATTGCATCTCTTTCTTGCTGCCAGGCATTTGTAAGTTTAGCAATGCTTCGACTCTATCAGGGTCTACGGATATACCCTTCTTAAAGATGATATGCCAGAGAAACTTCCCCTCGGTGACCCCGAATATACACTTCTTGGGGTTGAGGGATATTCCATATCGGTGACATCTCTCACAGATCTGAGCGAGGTGGGCGGGATGATCACGCCTGTCCCGGGAAAAGATGGTCAAATCATCCATGTAGATGATTATGCACTGATTCACAAGGCCCTCGAACGCAATGTCCATGGCCTTCTAAAATGTAGCCCCCGCATTGATCAGACCAAAGGGCATTCTCCTGTACACAAACGTTCCCCACTTGGTGGTAAATGCTATTTTCTCTCTCTCTTCATACTTGACCATGACCTGGTTGTATCCTGAATATCCATCTAAGAAGGACATCATCTGGGATCCATTCACTATCTGCAACACCTCATCCAACGAAGGGAGGGGGTGATTATCTTTTTTAGATGCCTTGTTTAAGTTTCAGAAATCCACGCAGAGGTGGATCTCACCGTTCTTTTTCCTTATAGGAACCAAGTTGGCAACCCACGTAGTATGCCAGATTGGGAAGATTATCCGGGCTGACAGCAATTTTTCTACCTCCTGACAAATCAGGGGCTCTATCAAGGGGTTGACCGGTCTTTGCTTCTGCCGGAAGGGCTTAGCATCAGGTTTCAGAGGAATAGTATGGGTCATGATGGATGTATCATACATTTTCAAGTCTTCATAACCCCAAGCAATTACGTCGATGTATTCTCGGAGAACCGCGAGAATCTTCTCCCTTTCCTCAGGGGAACAGGAGGTACCGATGTGGATGATCTTTTCTTCACCGGACTGGCCGATGTTAACTTTTTCAAACTTTCCTCCCTCAGAGGAGGACGACACCTTCTCAAGGGCCCGAGGGTCCGAGTCAAAGATTCATTCCAGCGCAACCATCCCCTTTAGGATGGTGTTAGTGGGCAGGTCCATGATCCCATCGTCTTCATCACCCTGCCCAGTATCGTCATGGTCTCGTTCTTCCACTATCTGATTCTCAAAGACACCAACATTTGCCATGAAGGCCAGGATATGTTGATCGTCCTCAAAAACTTGAAAGTGGGTGACATTATCTGGAATGGACGGGGTAGGGACCATCTCAACTGAAAATCTCCAGAGTCACGAGCCAGCCATTGGCTCAAGTGTGCTGGCGGAAACGGCAAGGGCATCCGGGACATAGTTCCGTCACTGGGGAATGAGGTCAATGCCAAAGGCATCAAAATCATCAATAAGGCTCCAAGCATGGTTGTGGTATGTGGCCAACCTTTTATCGTGACATGTGTATTGACTCCGGACTTGTTTAACAATCAACTCTGAATCACCCAGAGCCCGGAGGCAGGTGATACCTTTCCTTAGCGCAAATAAGAGTCCAAGGACCAAAGCCTCATACTCTGTGACATTGTTTGTACAGTTAAACTGTAGCCTGTAGGACACAAGGAAGGACTTCCCCCGTGGGTTAATTAATTCTACCCCAGCCCCACAGCCTTGTTTGGATCGGGACCCATCAAATTTAAGGGTCCACAAGTCATTATTCATAATCTGGGGCTGGGGAGGGGGAGTATTCTTTGGATTATTGCTAGGAGACTTAGAAATTCTTTTCAGGACCACCGGTGTGAGAGTAGAATTTACCTCTGAAGGTGTTTGGATTTGGGATTCCCGAGGAGATGGCATCAAAGGAACGCGTCCTGTAGGAACACTGGATCCCAGGGAATTAGTTATATGTTTGTTCTGGAAGGTATCAAGGTGTCGGTTAACGATCGAGAGACATGGCCCACACTCATGCTCTGAATGTTTTTGGTTGTGCACTCGGCACCAAGTGCCAGATAGGAGTGTGCCAAGGGTTGCTGTGGCGCCTTGAGAGCCAATTTCAACTCTCATCTTTTCATCTAGGTCTTGGGCTCTCTGCAGCACGATGGGATCTTCTCCGGGGACAAAATTGAATGTTAAGATTTCAAAAGGTCGGTACACCCCCAGAGAAGTCTCAGAGAAAAAGACCTCATTGACCCTCCCAACTTTGGTAAGGGCCTGTTTCATCCGGGGTTCGCTTTCGACCTGGATCTTATTGGATTTTCCCTCCCATGAAAGCCATAAGTGGGTGAAGTCGGTCGAAAAGTATCCGTTCAAGGACTTAGACCAATTCCGACTTAGTAACATCCCGTAGGTCTCTGGGATGTCCACCACTTGAATGTCAATGATGCTGGCTATCCTGGGGTCCTGGATAAGGTGTATCCGGACGTTCTTCAATTCCCCCACCATTTTTTACAGCAGTCTTATCCTGTTGGATTACTGCGCCATTAGATGGGGTGGGGTGGAATCCAAGCTTCTGACAAATAGACAAGGGCATGATGTTACTCGAAGCCCCGGAGTCTACTAGGAAGTTGTGTATATTTTTACTGTTGATATTCAGGCCTAGTAGGAAGGGAGGATCCTCATTGTTTCCCCGGAAGACGACCGTGTTAGCATCCTCAAATGAGACAGTTTTGGGCGGGCGGCTGACGGTTTTCGGGTTCCCTAAGAGCTTCAGAAGAGACTTCTTTTGCTCGGGATAGTTTAGCAAAACCTCCATCAAGGTCATGGAGGTGGTGGTCTGCTCTAACACCTTCGTAATGTCGAATCTTCCTCCCGGGAACTGGTGATCACCCTCGGCCAGGTCTTTTGCTTGGTTAGGGCTAGGACCTTTTGGAGGAACGGGTCAGTCAGTCGTATTATCCCTGGGAGGAGGAGTGTCTTTGATAGGAGGTGTGGGCGTGTAAGCTGGTCCTTTACCAACTGACTTCGAGTATTGTATGGAGTCTGCGGGTTAGTAAAGGCATTGGCCTCAAAGGGTGGGATAGATTCATCAAAGAATCCCTGTAGTTCAGATTCTTCTTCATCCTCCCCAGAAGTTCCGAAGAAGATGGTATCACAGGTGAAGGCACTGTGGGTTGGCTCTTGGACAGGAGGCTCTGGAGGGGATACATCATGCGACTGTTGCCTGTCCAGCTGGGAGATCATAATGACCTTCTCCAAAGTGGCGCAATTCACCTCATTGTGTGAACTCATGTCGTGTAGTCTACACCAATTAGTCATGGGTTGGAAGTCTGCGACTGGCATAAAATGTGATGGTCTAGCACCATTTTGGTTGGCATTTTGGTTTGGAGGTGGGCCTCCATTGTTCGCGTTAGTATTCCACTGTTGTTGATTGGGCCTAGACCCGTTGTTGAAGTTTCTTCCTCCAGCATTGTTATTTCGTTGGCCGGAGAAAATGTTTCCCCTCTAGGAATTTGAATTCTGGGGTACGTAGGACCCCACCTTTAGTTGGCCCATGTCCATAGTCAAGGTGGAAAACATTCGTCAGAGGGATTCGACCTCGGTGGTCAACTGAGTGTCTATGTCACAATGTGATATCTATTGTTGTCGTTGGCTTCCCAGGAAGGGAGCAGTATTAGCCGGAGTCGAGGGCGGAAACCCTCCAGCTGTGGACGACTGAAAGAAGGGCACTCCAGATGGTTGTGTTTGAGATTGTTGTGCCTGCTGCGGCTAATTCCAAGGGAAAACTTCCAGACCCGGTGTCATCTGGGTCTGGGCTGGGTAAACGTATCGTGCCTGCTGGTTTATCAGGGGTGATGAAGGATTCATCGCCATCGCCAGGGCACCCATTGCCAGATTGGGGTTGTATCCCCCGGCATACGCGGTTCTACCGGGGATCATGTTGAAAGGCGTGCTCTGCCCAATCCCGCCTAGGGATTTGTTGAGACCACGCGACAGCTCAAGGGCTAGGTTGTAGACTTTTGCCAAGGTGTCCAGGTCGCCCGCGGCGGTAGTTCTCCAAAGGAGAGTGGAAATGAAAGGGTCCATCACGTTAAGATAAGTCTGTATGGTTACTTCTCGGGATGGAATAAAAGAACCCGTGCACCGCTTCAGGGCGCGTTGGAACCTGTGGTTGAATGCTGCAAGAGGTTCATTGGGTTCCTTCCTAATGGAGATGAACTGGCTATGGCACCAAGCTAGGTCCACATGCACACGAAAGGTAGCCAGGAAGGCGTCCTCCATGTCTTGCCAACTATTTATGGAGTTGGAAGGAAGGTTAAGGTACCAATTCAACTCACCTTGCCCTAAAGACAAGGGGAACATTCGAGTCACAACATCTTCATGTTGGATTCGGTGTCGATTCATGGAATCTTTGTATGCCTGTAGGTGTTCTTCCGCGGTCCGTGAGCCTAAGTGCTCATATCATGGGCAAATCTTCTCCGAATGAGAGGGTAATTCATTGATTGCACCCGAAAAAGTTCCCATTAGGGACCCGGTGTTTCTAAAGTACGCAGCCATTGGGGGAACTATATGTTGGGTAGTTTGGGTACTGGTTCCCGGGATCGTCTGAGGAGTTTGGGTATTCTGAGGTATGGTAGATCCCCAGACAATAGTGGCTGGTATGATTTTTGAGGTCCGCTTCTTTCGAGCAGGGGGCTCGAGTTCAACAAACGTTCCGGGATTCGGGGCAGACCTAAGGACTCTTTCAAATTTAGCTGGGGAAAAAGACCCAATCCCACTAAAGGCTTGCCTCCTAAAACTACAACTCGGGGAACCCTCAGGAGGTGTAAAATCAGAATCTCTGGAAGGAGATGAGTTCATGCCCTCCTTCTAGCGCCAGTTTCTATTGACGTGATTTTGCTGACTGGAGTCCACCAACAGTCCTAAGTTATCACCGGGTTTTGGGGATACCGGCCAACTCCGCCTGCAAAGGTTTTTCGGGAGAATTATATTCTCTGGGCCTTCAAGCACTTGGGTGTCGGGTCACGACGGTGCGGGGCTCGGTTGGGGAGAAGTGACTATTTTCGAGGGGGATAGCTGGTTTCTTCAACTCAATACCTCCAGAGATTTGATAAAGTAAGGTTTCCCAAAGTACTCTACACTTAGCAAATAAAATGAAAAAAGATCCTGCAAGGTTTGAAACATTTCATCTAACTATAGTCATGCTTAAACGTCCAGAACATCAATAATACTCTGATAGACTACACTAAATACCGAAGAAATACATAACCATCAACTAGCCTTTTATTAGTAGCGAGAGTAAAGAGGTCGTTAATCTACTTTAACATATCAGAGTAGAAGACATAAAGAATATTAAAACATGAAATACCATTAACTCAGAAGCAGGAATGCCAACAACATCATTGCCAAGAATTCTTCCTTCTTCATTAATATCCTTTCCAGCAAGCACTGGTGCGTGATATAATAATGGTGGCTCCAGGGGAGCATTTGACTATATAAAAATCAGAATAATGGAGCATTGAACTCTGCAACTAAAAATGAGGAATCACTTGCTATTTCTATGGACAACAAAATCATCAATTTCACCGACCCTTGGAAATGGGCCGGTCTGCCTGTTTATACAACTCTCTTCTAACCCTAACCCCATTTACATCATGTTTCAATAAAATACAATATCTGGGGGCCGGTACTACCTGCGCCACCCTACAAAAAACCTGGAGACAAAATAGGTCTGCCATGTCAGAAGAATAAGACAAGAATATACATCGGAAGAATTGGTCTCGAGAAGAGAGCCAGAAAGGAGAAAGAAGAAAGTAGGTCCCCCGGGGACCGAGGCTACATGCCTCATAAATGGGAAATGCGGCGCCCTGTCTCCAATGTGCCAGGTGTACCTTTGAGCGGCGCCTCAAGAAGACCACCTTGTCAGAAAACCAACTACCAAGCCGATGTCCCTTGATGTGGCCAACTACCCTCTGACAACCTTTATTAACTGCTTTTGAAAGTGACCGGTCGGCCTCGGGGACCGGGACATGGATCACTTTGAAACAATACAAAATTTTGAATCTTGGACTCTGGGATCCGGGGACTTTCGCCCCAAAAAGAATAAAGAATACTCAATGTGAATTTTCCCTGGCCTCCGGAGATAGCTCAAGGTTGCTTATTGTTGTTGAAGGCCTGGAGGAGGCGGAAAATGCCATCTTCATCTATACCTTTCAGGCTGGCCCTTCTGTGCTTGGCCACTTCAACTTGTTCCCCCAGGTCTAGAACATTCTCTTTGAATTCATCAACCATCCTCACCGTGTCATGACCTATGAGTATCATGCTGGTTAATTTCGCCATCTGGGCCGCATCTATACCCTCTGGAGATTGATATCGGGACTTCATTATTTCATCAAAACTCCCCAAAACTGAATCTTCGGGGGTATATGTATCTGTGCTAAGGGGATCAGCCCCGGAAGCCTTTATTACAAAAGACTTGTATAAATTAGAAGAATATTTTACGGCATTTACCTTATCTTGCAAGGACCCTACCAGTTGCTTGGTTACCTCCAATGTGAGGTCAAGTCTGGAGTGCTGGGTTCTCACAAAATCAAATGATTCCTCACCCAGGATTCCGGATTCAGAAATCATATCTTCTCCCAAGGTGAGGAGCTCTTCGAGCTCCACCTTCCATGCTTGGTAATTTTTGGCGTCACCCTCCCACTGCTCAATAAGCACTTCCGCCTGATGAATAACCTGCCGGGCCGTGTATAGATCGAGGAGGGTGGACGCTAGGAAACGCTGGGTGTTTCCTATCTGCAGGGCGACCCACTCGTCCACTGCCTGAGCTTTCTTCTTCATCACTCACAGGGAGTCTATGTCACTCTGCAGTATATCTTCTGAGGTGGAGGCCTCTGGTGGAGTTGCATTGATGGGTCGAGCCAGCTCAGTAAGCAACCCTACAAGGTTTGCATTCTTTTCCTTTTCAGCTTTGAGCCTCTTGGCCTCTTTCTCATATCGGGCCTCCACTGCCCTTGCTGCCTCCTTTAGCAAGTCTACCTCACCTTGCTTTCCCCTTTTGCCTAGGGATACCTCTACAACATTATAGTCTGTGGGGTCCGCAGTTGCTTCATCGGTGTCTGGGGGTGGTGTTGCCACAATGACAACTGTTTCTTCGCCTGCCCCAGTTCGTAGAGTATGAACTGTCTGGGCTTTCTTTGCCTTTAGCGGGGCCTGAACTTGGGCCATCATTTCGGTTAGGGAGAGAGGAATCACTAGAGCAGACTGAGCCTTTCTCTTCCTGCTTTCTACCAACCACTAAGGTGGGAGAGGTGGCCTTCCTGCCAGAATTTGTTCTCTTGATTCTTCTCCGGCACCCTGCGGTTGTTGCTCCTTAGCAACGTGGACCTCATCCGTTCCTCTCCCTGCCCCAACTTCTTTTGCAGCAACGTTCTCTTCAATCTCCATCTCCTCAGCCCTGTCCTGTATGTCTATCATTGGGTCTGGACCCTGGTAGGCTTCCTTGGGGATTTCTTCTTTGAGCTGCTCTTCTTCTTGCTATTCTTGTTCTTCTTCTGTCGGGGCCTCCTCCTCAGTCGACAGTAGGGGAGGTGTTGGGCCAAGATTTAGAGTTTGGGCCACTGTGATCACCTGCCCAAAGGTTGCTCCTGGGAGTGGCCCTTGGAATGTGGCGGCTGGGGTTACGGTTACTCCCGAAGGTCCGGTCCCCCCAGCGGATGCCCTTTGTTCGCTTGGCTTTTGTTGGTCCACTCTTGGACCTTGCATCGCTTGAGTCCTAGAGGCAATCTCCAGCTCTGGCTCTTTCTCTTCCACCTGCTTTCCTTGTCCCTGTGCAGGTTCTTGTTCCAAGTCTTCTTGGTCTGCAGCCTCTTGTTCCGCCCCCGGGACTTCTGCCTCTGCTTGTGTCTCGTCCCCCTGCAAGTTTTTGAACTCATGAGTTGCAAATACATCAACCTCTTCTTGCGGATGGGGACTGGCCAGGACTTGTGCAGGCTCCACTTCTTTCTCTGGCTCCGGGGAACTGGAAGAAAGGATCTCAACTTCTTGGGGTCGGGATGCCTCTTGCTCCGGATTTGCCTTGGTCTTTTTGATGAGCTTCTTCTTTCACCGGGTAACCAGAGGTGGCCCCGCATCTCTTATTACCGCCGCCTCCAGGGGTTCCACCCCCGTTGCCTTCACCATTAAGGTAGCCAATGATGGGGAGGAGGGAGGACGAAGCGGTCCAGCCATGAGTGGTGGAGTGGCCAGCCTCGTTATTAATTGCTCCCTCATTTGCTGGGAGGTTGCCACTGATTTTCTTATTTTTTCTTTGATGGGGACTTCCTGTGTAGAAGGTGTCGTGTCTATTCTTTTTCCTTTCTTTGCTCCCTTTGAAGAAGTCCCGGCCCCCGGGGTCAATCTTGGTACCGGTGGTGGAGTTAACTTTGGCGTCGGCTGGGCTACTCGACAGGTACTCTTAGGGAACACCTTCTTAAAATAGGCGTGGCTTCTCTCGACCACCTCTCGAGTGAAGTCTTCAATAGTGGGCCCTTCCTGGGCGTCCCAATTTACTGGTGAAAGAGCCTTTTTATCAATCCCCTTTTCTATATACTAGGGATCTTCAGTGGGGGCAGTGTCTGAGAAGTCAGTTGGGAATTTCTGGAGCCTCAGTTTCTGCATCATTCCAGCTATCATTCTGACATAGTGCCTGCTCCGCACCTCCAAATCATCTTGGAAATCTACCCAGAAGTCCTCCATGTGTATACGATGGGGCTCTGAAGCCCGGGGCAGTGTCGTTGCAATCCTACCATGCGGATCAAAGTTTTTCCGCGCTAGATAAAATTCCTGCAGGTCGTAACTTTTTAGCTCATTGTTTTCCTCCTTCGCGGCGGCCAGACTGTAGGTGTAATCCCCGCATGTGATTGGAAATGGGATGTTGGGGATCTTTTTGAGGGCAAAGAGGGCATGCACCTCCATTATTTGTCTGCAATACTCCAATAGCTTGATCTTGTCCCCATAGTGTTTAAGCAACAAGTAGGGTTTCCTAGAGAAGCTGGTGACCCTAATGTACGTGCACTGTTGCAATTGAGTATAGTAATGTCCATAACTATGGACCAAGTTCATCGCCTCAGAAGACAGGCGATTTCTGCGTCCCGGGTGGGTGTCAGCAGATGGTAGTAAATGAACGCGTCATTTAC
>MU223412.1:107341-117779 GCA_018584345.1 Thuja plicata | reverse complement strand
GAGAGAGCTCTCCTTTTATAAGAAGTGAGATGAAATGGACCATTAAGATTAAGAGGCAAAAGTCTTAATCAAGGGTGGAGAAAAATGGAAGCTTGATCCTTGTGCACAAATATCCTCCAATAGGAAATAGGAGTTGACTTTTGTGTCCCACATAAGACAAAAAGTGTTTTTTCCTTTTTAAATAAAATAAGAATAATTCTTTATTTGTGCAACATAGGATAAGAAGAAAAGTGAGGATTTAAATAAAAGAGGAGGAAATTCCTTTTATTTAAATAAAGGCTTAGGATAAAGTGATTTTATTATTTAATTAAAAGAGATTTTTTAATTAATTAAAAGAGAGCATGTTCTCTTAATTAAATAAATTTTTTATTTTTATTTTTTCTCTTTTAAATTAAATAAGGCTCAAACCTTAGAAAATATTGAATTGATTATGATTTGATCAAGGAAATTGATATTGTTGATATTTGAAAATATTGATTCAGGGATTCGATAAATTGAGAAATGGGGCCCAAAGTCTAGGTGACCATTTTAGGGTGCATACACCAATCACAACCAAATCTCTTTAAAGTGGAGAAATCCCAGTGGGAAAAAATCCTCTCCAAAAAGAGAGAAACAAAAAGGTACAAACACAATGTCTGAAGAGATCTCTCAAGACCATAAGTACAACCCCCCCATGGGAGAGGATCGAGACTCTGAAGCCCCCCAGAATGATAGAACCCATGTTTCGGTGATCACACCGATGTGGAAGAAAAAAAAGCAACATACAAAGAAGAGAATACCTCTGAATATGAGAGGAAACCCCTTAATATGAGGTGAAACTAGAAGGCCTATCTGATGCTCAAAGGAGAACACATGAGAATATTGTAATGGAATATCCAAAGAAGGTGGGATAACATATGTAATGAATCTATCATCTGAGAGCAGATGATTGTCCTTTAATATATCCTCAATAACAACACTAGGTGGATCGATGTATGGAGCAAAAATGTCACGCAATAATGAAGAGGAATCATGTTGAACAAATGTAAACTCGAAAGAAGGTGGAGGTGTAGAAATCACAACACTAGTCTTAGGAATAATACATAAGTTCAAGTGACCTAACTTCACCCCAATAGGCCCTCATGAAGAAAGAGAGTGATTCTATGACAGTTGAGATGGTGGAACAAAATGAGAGAAAGAGTACAAGTGCAAAGAATGATCAACTGTCCCTGTTGCAACAATATTTCTTGTCTCATTGTTTCTGGTATGCATTGAATCTCGTGTGAACTCAAGTGTCTTCCCTGTCCCACTGTGAGTAATCTGATAGATAGAGAGAATGTTAGAGGACAAAGATGGAACACATAATACATCACTAAATACACCATCATCAATGTCAATGTAACCTTTCCCATATACAGTCATAATAGTGTTATTATCCATCAAATTGTGTAGGGTAGGAGAAGCCTCAAAAGAAGAGAGTAAATCCTAAGAATATGCCATATGGTGTGAAGCACCTAAATCCAGTATCCATCTAGAAGATTTTGGACCAATGGTTGCACATAATGCATGACCCTATCCTTTGTCTTGTCCATCTAACTGTAATGATGACAAACAAGAAGACTTGTGAGAAGTAGAAGAAGAAGGAATATCAATGTTGCTCTTCTTAAGAAGAGCTATCAAATCTGAAATCTATTTTGCATATCCATCTATCTTCTTCTCATAGCAATGAGGCTCATCATGATTGGGATTTTTACAATAAGAAAAATTAGGTCTTCATGTCTTTGATTCTTCCCTCTTAGGAGAGGGTGGGCTAGAGGAGTGCTGAGAACTAGAATCCTTCCTAGGCTTTATGGTTTGACTTATGTTTATGCTCTTGCTTCCCTGAAGATGTGTGAGCTACCAATGCTGCATGGGTTTGTGATCCTAAAAGAGCATCTAACTATGTAATCTTGGACTACTCATGTGTCAATCGATCACATAGTACCTCAAAGGAAGGAATGGAAAATTGTGGACCCAAAGCATCCATGGTGGAGTAGAAAGTAGAAGAAAATATCTAAAATTTACCTCGAAGCTTGGAAAGATTCAGGTAAATGCAATTTGTGTCAATCTTTTTCTTACCACAACCCTACAAAATTGATCTGAGTGATTTGAACTGCATCATAAAATACTCAATAGAGGGATAGGAATTAGGCACCAAGGAAGTCAACTTGGCCTCAATCTGAAGTGCACAAAACTCATTAATGGTGCCAAAAAGATCTTCAAACTTAGTCAATATATCCTGAGGAGTTGTGCAACCTTCCAAGTGAAAAAGAAGACTATCTAAAACACGCAAGGACATTAAACCCCTAGCCTCATCAATTTTGTTTCTATGTTGTAGAACCTCAAAGGGACGATACAAAACAGGTTGATTTTCATCCAACAAGACCATAACCCCTTATACATAAGAAGTCTAGTCATATGCTCCCTCCAAGTAAAATAATTATGTGGAGTAAGATGGTCACATGAATAATTTTCCACCATATTTAATGTGTTTTAAAGAGAGAGGTTATGATTTCTGATAAAGAAAACAAAGAAAAAACACCCCCCACAACACAAATATCCAAACCCCAATACAAATTTGAAAGCTGGAAAGTTATGAAATGCAAAAACACTTCTGACTATTGCATGTGTACCTTATAATACATTTCCTGATAAATTAGACTACAAATATGGAAAGATCACTTAAACACCTTTTTAATGCCTCTTCATTTTTGAAAAACAGAGCCAGGACATGGAAGTTATCCCTCCCAGAGTGTAAAAACCATCTTCTGGATTTAAATATGTATAAAGGCATGCAAACCTAAAAATATGGAAATGAAACCAAAAAAGAAGAATAGAATCGGAACTAGTTTTCTGATGATATCTCATTTGTGAAAAATGGATATCGTATGAGAAAGTTACACCCAATTTTGTGAAGGAATCCAAAAAAAACCCTTTGTAGCCCTCAGGGGCTTAAAAGTCTGACCACAGGTCATATGGAGACCAGGGGTCTTGACGGTGGTGCTAGGCGGAGGGTCGGCAATGCGATGATGGTCGTTGGGCGGTGCAACAACAACATTACAGTCACTGTTGGGTGGCGCAACAGTGGTTGTTGTGCAGCAGACGTTTAACACTAGAGGCATAATTTTTTAAAACATAAATCAACAAAAAGGATTTAAAAAAATACCCTCGAACAACGTGCCCTAAGGAAAAAAAATTCCCTTCTTGTTCATAATGCCACAAATAAGCATATTTTATATCAAAATTCTTGGAACGGCCTGCAGGACACAACCGTGAGGTTGGTATTTGCTCAAAATGCATAGAAAAATAGAGGTATTTCCTAGATTAAAATAATCCTAACCCTCAAACCTCCAAAAAAATTCTTCAAGAAAAAAATGCGAATAGGAAGCAGCAGGTGTGGAGCTCTGATACCATGTAGAATTTGTGAAACCCAACTTCACAGAACCCAAAGAACACCTACATCATGCAAGAAACATGTCATGAGAGAAGAATGGAGAAAAAAGCAGAATGACTCTGAAAATATGAGAGATTATATTATTCAGAGAGGGAATGAATGTAAAATATAATGAGATCAATCCTTATAAAAGGAGATCAAAGAAACCCTAAAGGGGTGCATTTAATAATTATAATAATTATTAAATGCCTAAAATGCATAAATAAGTTAATCTTAAGAAATGAATAAAAGGTGACTTAATTAAAACAATTAAGTAAAATTCATTTTACTCTAATAGTTTTGATGATAGATCTGGCCGACACTTCACACATTATTTATTTTGTCCTTGAGGCTGCCAAAGTGAGAGATATCTTTGATGAAAGACACCTAAAGCAGTTAAGAGCCAAAAGATAAGAGATTGTTGAGAAATTAACTGAGAGTCAAGACTACAATGATTGATTGTCTGAACAAAGTGGATTTGATGAATCTGAAGTAGCGTTGGAAGAACTTTCACAAGAAAATGATAGTTGCATAAGGACAATAAGAACATCAAGAGAGAATTGGAAGATTTGTCAATCAGGATGGGTGAAGAAATGCAAGGAAGGAAGGAAATAGAGGAAGAAAAGACAATTACAGAGGAAGTCCTAAAATAAAAAGATAAAGCCCTAAAAGCTAAAGAGATGAGCTTTTCAAATATGAACAAAAGGTTGGTACATTGCATGCATATTTACATGAGACAAATGAAAATATATAAGAGACTATTGAAGGGAATCAAGAAACCCTAAGGTGGAATGATAATTTGAGAAATGAGAATGAGAAACTAAAAGAAGAATTGAAGAAGGCTAATGATCTGTTAAATAAATTCAATGAGAGCACTGTAAAACTTGATGAGAAGATAAGGAATCAAAGAAGGAGAAAAGAGACCAAAAGCCTTGGATAGACCGGTGATACTACTTTTGAATTTGGTGAATCTTCTAGAACAAAGGAGATCAAGCATGAAGGAAAGTCTCCACGAAGGTAACACAAATAAATTATGGTAAGAAAGCCTACAAACCTGTGTGTTTCAATTATCATAAGGTACGTAGGTCATACTGCAAATGTATGTAGGAGAAGGTCTACAAATAATGCTAGCAATTTCGATGGATATTGCTACAATTATAATATGTATGGACATATTGCTTATGATTTTAGATCTAGATATAGTAGTAGATCTAGTAGCTTTTATGGTTAATGTTACAACTACAACAAATATGGTCACAAAGCTGATGAGTGCGGGTCAAGATCTATTAATAAAATGTCACATGTGAACCGAGAAAGCCCTTACCAAAGGGAGAAGCAATTTGATGTCACATTCTCAATCTTTGGTAACTATGGACACATGACTATGAATTTTTAGAATGAAGATCGCAAGAGGTAATGCAAGACCATGGAGATCTACTGGTATGACATGCTTTTGTTGTCACAAGATTGGACATCTAGCAAGGAATTGCAGGTTAAAGAACCAATCGGTAAACCAATCAAGCAATTGGAAAGAGAAGCAGATTGTGAATGTAGAAGAAGTCGAGAAAGAGATGAACAAGACTTGGAAGAAAAAGGAAGATAGTAATACATCATAGGAATCGACATCTCCATCGGGTGTGGATAATTCCTCATCAAACTAAGCCTTCATGTGGCTTAGGTGGAGTAAGTATTGTTGAATCCATCTTTGGACCCCTATAGGTGTGTGGTAAGATCTACCAGCATATTAAGATGCAATAATTTCTTTTGAAGCGTATTATGAAGTTTTGATGAATTATATGATGTTTTGATCATCGGTATTGAATTAAGGGTCAATTGATGAAAATGTTAGCTGAATCAATAAGTGCATTTAATGCATGTATTCGAAGGTTGATTAAAAGGTTATTTTTGGTTTTGATTTTCACCTTGCGCATTGTGAAATCTATTGGGGAGAGAAAGAAGCATTGTTTGAGACATTTTCTGAGATCCAAGTGATAAAGAGAGATTGTTTGTGTTGATCTGGAAGAGAAACTCAACCAGTTGTTGTCGTGTTCTTTGGGAAAGAACACTAGTTGCAAACTATTTAAGGTATTTATCTGAAATCTCTACTTTTAATTACAAATTTAAGATGTCTACTCCCAAATTGATTGATATTATTGAGAGACCTTGACCAAAATTTAAGAGACATCCATTCAAATCCATAGAAAATGACTCAACAGGTGCCCTAACTAGTGTTCCCTATGATGTTCTACATGTAGAAGATGTTAGAGCATATATTTATTGTAAATTGGAAGACCTATGATCAGGGGCAATACATGAACAATATGAGGCATTTTTTCATGATAACCTAGTGTTGAAAGATGAGCACAAACGTATAACAGAAAAAAGTTTTCATCATGCAGATAGATACCTCGATGAATTTTAGGATGATAAGATTAGATACGTTCTGATCAGAATTCATGACTAGTTCATGTGGCTGGACCGACCACATAAAATCACAAAGGAAGTCATCCATGTTGTAACTGGCCTATGCTCAACTGGTAATGTATTTGTTCTTCGTACCATTCTAAAAGAAGAAGTGATTAGATTGAATCAATGCAAGTGGGATGGATGTATAATGACTATGAACTACATATCAGATGTTCAGGTAAAGTATACATCTATGGTTATTGGTTATAAGGTGTATCATTCTAGTAGACTGAATAGTATACCCGGTGGTTCTATGCATACTTCTCATATGATGATAAAGGAGAATGAAGACTATGACTTGGCTGAAGTCATTAGAGAACAATTAATGTTGAACTTGGATAAGATCAAGAAGGATAAGAGATAGAAATTCAAAATGGCCAGGTGATTATGTGTCTGTGCTTCTATTTTTAGAATATGTTCCCTGGTATAGGAAACATCACATGGTCAAATGATGCTCCATCTTTCATTCAGATACACAACTATATTAGGATATTAGGAAACAAATTTTCAAGCAAGGTCTGGGGTTATCTTAAAGATTTTCAAAAAAAGATGCATGAAAGAGAAATAATTCCATCTAAAATTGTTTAAAAATACAAGGATATCATTTGTTTCATGGTAGACACAAACACCTGTATGATTGAAGAAGTTGAGCCAAGAACCTCATGGGTGATGCCTATGGGTTATGAAGTGGAAGGAGACATACTGTCTATGTATGCAAAGAATATGTTAACTCAACCGGTAGATCCCAAGACTTGAGGTTTTGAGACATATGAAGAGAAGTCACTTAAAGTACATTGTGAGTTGATGAAACTAGTTATTGAGAAAAAGTTGAGGAAAGATGTTGAAACATTCATGTTTCAGAATGGTCTCACCAAGGATCATATAGAGAAATATAGAGCTAAGCATGCTGCAAGACAAGCTAGCACATCTGGTGCAACCAAGGATGTGTAATATGTTGAAGTTGTTGGTGCAACCAGTAGTACCCCAACCGGTTGGAAAATAAGGAGTGACACAAAAGTCAAGAAGGAGAAACCTTCTCCTCCCATCAAAAGATGAGACAAGGAACCTGTAAAGAGAGCTAAGCCTAAGAAGACACCAATCAAGGAAATAGTAAGCACATAAAAGGTGACAGGAAAAAGAAAGAAGCAAAGGGCACAAGGAGATAAGAAAGTTGTTGATGAAGAAAGTGAAGGAATTGAGTCTGAGAAAGAGTAGAGGGAGCTCAAGGAAACATGCAAGAAATCTAAGGTGTTAGGTTCCCCTACTACTAAATCTATTAAGCTTGATTTTGGAAATTTATTCCTGTTGAACACATAGTCCATATAGTTAAACAATGGGTGTGTTAGTTGGTGTAAGAAAGTTCTATGGCAAGGTCAATGAACAAGATCAGAAGATGATTTTTGAGGCTATTTTTTTCAGCATGCACAAGATTAGAAAATACATAATTGGATTACAAGGTCAAATTCCTGCAACATTGTATGCTAAAATTGAAGCTAGGTGGCGTACTGTATTGAAACTTGACAAAAAAGTAATTGAATATGCCCTAGTTCAATTACAACCAAATATGTATACAAATGAAATTAATGAGATACTTCAAATGGTTAGAAATTCTTTTAAGACTAAGTCTAGAGTTACAAGACTAGTGATTGGTGATTATAAATCAGTGAGAGATGAAATCGTGAGTATTTTGAAGAAGCTTTTAGGACTTGTTGAGGAAGAAGAACAAGATAGTGTAGAAGAATTCTATATGGAAGTTCAAGAGGAACTAGTAAAAGAAAAGGATAATGTTGATCTAGTGGTAACTCAAACTATTGAAGGATTTGCTATTGATGGTGTGGAGATCAAACTTGAGGAAGTCAAAGTAGATGACACTATTGGTGATATTCTTGTCATGCAGATACAAGATGAGACCATGGATACAAAAGATCAGCAAGAATCACATGAGAAACAAGATGCACATGAGGAAAAAAAAGAAGAAGAACCAATGAAATTAGGAAGTGATCAAGTTATGACCGATGTTACACAAGATATAAGTTCTACTAATGATAAACATCAATAGCAAGAAAAATAAAAGGAAGCTACAAAGAAGGAACAAGAACAAGAAAAGGTAACACCTCTCTCCCATTCCAAGAAGAGTATTGCTGAAGATGATATACTACTTAAGGGACAAGTGTAATTGAGTACTATGAGCCCCAAGGATGTGATAGATTTTTCTATGGCACTCAAGTCAAAGTCCAAAAAGGAAATAATGAAGAAAGAAACTCAGGTAATTCTTACTACAAGAGACATACTTTTTGAATTACTGAGAAATATAAAATATGATGAGATTGTTCCATCGATAGAGAAACTTGCATATTTGGTTACTGCCACTAATGAAGAGATGAAGAGTCTTGAAGATGCAATAATTTTGAAATAAAAAAAGACTATGAAAAGAAAAGGTCAGAGAAGCTTGCACAACTAATTGGATCATAAAAGAAAATACTTTTGGAGACTGTTAATAAGGGAAAGGATGCATTGAAAAAAGGAGGTAAAATTGTCAAGTCTATTTCTAATTTGTCTCTATTTTGAAATATTTAGAGAGGAGTAAAAGTGAAGTTTAGCAGGATCTTAGGTTACGTGGTGCAAATGAACAATCCTATACATGAATTTTCTACTAATTTTGGTGTTGAGGTTAGCAATATACATCTCAAGTTGAAATCATATAGGAATGAGGAAGACAAAAGGATAGCTAACTAATTGGAGTTGCATAATTTTTTGATTCCTAAGTTAGGAATTTTGCAAGATGGTGTAACAGAGGTAGAGAAAGCCCTAGCATTCCCTAGTGTGTGTATATTTGATAGACTAGAAGAACTTGCATTTTTGCTCAGAGGGAAGATTGCTATCATGGAGAGTTTACTGAAGACTAGGGATAATGATTTACAGATTTTTAAGGTTAACTTCAATGATGTTTTCAATAGAATTTAATTGGATTATACAACTCTTATATTAATAAAATTTTGACACTTCTTGAATACCTTTGTCATTGTTGTCAAAGGGGGAGTAGTGTAGTGTAAAATTTGGCTAAGTCCATGATAAATGCTATGTAATGGTTAAGGGGAATAATACATATGTTTGTAATTCCTAGGGGGTGATTTTGAGCTATTGAGCATTGTAATGTAATGTATTTTTCATTTATGCATGTTAGCTAGGATAGTTAGCAACAAATTTTTTAAGTGTTTCCATCAATGCCAAAGGGGGAGATTGCCAGTATTTGATGAAGATGATCTGATTTTTATCATATGTTTGTGTTGAGGTGTTGTCATTTCAGGAAACATGATCTAATGGAGGTATGAGATCAGTTTAACCAGTAGTATTGAATGACTAAATTGATGAAATGATTAAGTGTTCAGAAAACCAGGTAGAAGACAATATACAAGGAACAATCAACTGAATTTGGACTTGGAGATCAAGTTGTGGTGTGAAATCATGCACTTAACATCTATAGAGGAATATACTACTATATCTACGATCACATCAGTTAGTTTCAAAATTTGAGCAAGTTATTGAATATTTAAGTGATACTGGTAGATGAATAGTGGACAAGCAGAGTCTATTTGGTTAGATCAGCTAACCGGTCACTTCAATGTTAGAAATATTTTATTTATGACTTGATGAATGTTTTTTTGACTTTATTAAGCTTACCAATACATTTTGCGTGATCAGATTTGAGTTTTATGTTAGCGGGTAAAATATTTTAGGGAAAAAGGTCGACTTTGATAAAGTTGTTATAAAAGAAGGATGAAATTGAGATTTAGGGTTAACAAGATGATATTTAGATGACACAATAAGAGGTTATGATTGTGTGATTCTATTGGATGCTTAAGGAGGTGCTGTGATCATAATTGAAGTGGATCTATCAAACATGAAGTGTCATTTTTCAGATCAATTATTTTTGGGTATATCTCAAGGAAAACCCTAATAGGTTTGCAACTTAAATCCTTTAACAAGGTCACTCCTAATAGGGTGAGTAGGATCTTTAATGTGATCTGAAGTTTAAATGCTCTAACAAGGTAACTCTCAGAAGGATTTTGAAATCCTTCAAGCGAGTATTTCTTAATAGGACTTGTATTAGCTCTTCACTAGGCTTAAGATACTCCTAACTAAGTATGCCCTTAACAGGGTTTTTGTAATTGCTCCTAACAGGGCAGATTTCTTTGGTTCTCTAGTGAAATTTGTGGGTATCATCTCACACATGGTTTTATCTCTCTTACAAGGGTTTCCATGGGAAAAATCTTGTGTTTTGAGTCTATATTATGTGAATGTTTTATTTGTTAATTTTCTACATAATATTATCATTTGCATGTTGGTTATTGTGGAATCTATCAAGCTTCAATTGCTCCTATCAAATCTACTCCTGCTCCTGTTGATATAAAGATTAATTCTAAAGAGAAGAGCCTTGGTCATGCAACTCACTCTAAAGATGTTGATATCCCTTCCACACTTTATATCCCTCCATTCAAACGTAAGGATTATCCTTCACTG
>MU223412.1:70275-92549 GCA_018584345.1 Thuja plicata | reverse complement strand
AGGAGATCCATTGGTAGCCATTGAAGGATTCAAGCTCTATGGAGCCCTCTTGTTGAAGATTTCTCCATCCACATTCCTCCAAGCCTCTTCCTATTCCAAGATCCATTCAAGATTGGTTTTGAAGATCTAAAATAAATTTATTTGAGACATCCTACATATGACATTATACATTCTACATCCATTTGGTGCATACATACTTGTGGATCCATGGATTTGAATCCGCCACAAGGGTTTATATACAAGCAAGGTGAATTTGTTCATCTACTTTGTTTACTTATGCAATTTTAATTATACTTTGAGGTTAATTCCAAAATTGGGGTTTAACCAAGGAAAAACCCTCCCCCCAACAAAAAAACCATTTTTATTGCATGGATAGGTTTGAAACAGTGAATTGGAGTGCAGATTCGGATACCCTTTTCGGCAAACTATCAGGATCTGGAAACATATTTTCTGTCAGAGATTTTGGGTCAGAATCGACTTTCTATTTTGGGTCAGAATAAAAAATTGTGGGTCAAAAGTGACATTCATTTCTGGGTCAGAATCGACATTTTGTTCAGGGTCAGAATCGAAGATTCTGGGTTGGAATTGGAAATTCTGGGTCAAAGGTGACATTAACTTTTGGGTCAAAATTAGAATTGAGCCAGATTGGAAAAATATTTATGGGTTTTCTTCGTCTCTGCATTTCTGTTCCAGATCAGGTTGCATATTTTCCAGAAACTCAATGTAGACACTTGAAAAAAACATTCTTCAGATCTGTAACATTTTGAGGTTAGTACTTGTCTTCAATTCATTTCAATTAAAGTTTTTAATCTTCCTAAATTTATCACACATTTTCTTCTATAAAACAGAATCTAAGGTCTTCCTCTTTATTCTCATTTCCAATCGATTGATTCATTTATGCATTGATCCTTCCTTGGGGTTAATCAATTTGGATCCTTCCTTTGTGTATTTGAGGTTAGAGGGAACATCTTATCTTTCTTACACATAACAATCATCACATTCAATAACAATCAACCCACATTATATACCCTGAACCTTTACATTTTTAATCCTTACATTTTGGTGAACCCACGATAGACAACTCTTTCTTTTTTGGTGTTAGATTTACATTTTTATATTAGATCTTGCATGCATATTAGATTATCTTTCTTTATGTTCTTTCATTTACATCTCAAAAATTAAAAATCAAAATCTTATGTTTCCTAAATTAGTTCATTGGCATTGCAATGGTGTATGAGCTTTACTATTTCTAGTCCTACTTATAGTATCCCGGTTAGAAGAAGTCGTAGACTTATGGGTTCCTGTGATCCTGAGTCTTCCTCTCCTTTCCTTAGGATCCTAGATGAAAATTTGACCACTCATGATTCCAATCCTTCTATGGAGTATAATTCTTCTCACTCATCTCATGATGAAGATGTTTCTTTAAGAGTTCCTCCTTAACAAGTCCAAAAACTTTCAACAGAACTTAATAAAATGGGAAATTCACTTATTCAAGAAAACCATAATCAAGATTCCATCCAAGCTATAGAGGCTCTTAAGAAAGTCCTTCATGATAGTGATCAAGGTGTTAATCTCTTGCGTGGTATCACTCATGTTGTGAATTTGAATGTTAAACCTTTAGCTCAAGAGGCTCAAGATCTAGGATTCACTCCTCATGTTACTAGTGGGGAACCTTCTTTCATTCCTTTACCTAGAATTCCTACTTACACTCCTCCTTTAATGATTACATCTCTTCCGATTTCATCTATTCATGTGAGTGTTCCAGCGGTGTCTCTACCTACCTCACAAACTTCATACCATAGTGTTCCTTTTACCTGTTCCAATCCTCTTCCAACTATGGTTCCAAGTGTTCCACCGGTTGTGTCTTCCATTCCTTTCGCTTCCTACACTTTTCCTAGTGTTCCTAATGTTTCTATGCCACCTATTTCTTCTAATGATTCCACAATCATTATCTTGGCTCAAACTGTGTCATCTTTATAAAAATAACTTGCATCCTTAACCCAATCCAAGTTTAGCATTCCTACATGTGACATGGGTAGTCCTTTATCCTTAGAAAATATTCATGCTACTGTCCCTCAACAAGACGATATGCCTTTTTTGAGAATTACAATGGTAAAGGAGACCCTGTTACTCATTTTAAAACATTTCAAATCCTTTGTAGTGATTATGCTCATGACCATAGGATTTTAGCTAAGTTGTTTGCTAGAACTTTTCGTGATAAGGCCTTGCAATGGTATTGTTCTTTACCTCCTTATTCTATTGATTCTTTTTCTAAACTTGCTAATACTTTTATCCATCAATTTCAAAATAACATTGGTTCGCAAGTTTCCTTAACTGATTTAATACATTTTAAACAAAACACTAAGGAAAAATTGACTGATTTTATTGGTTAATTTAAGCATTTATATGCTCAGATTTCTTATCATGTTCCTGATACTGATATTCAGCATATGTTTATTTCAAATTTACAAAAGGATATTAGAGATAAGATTCTGCTTATTGGATTTACCTCTTTTCAACAACTTTGTGCAACACTTCATCATTATCAATTACAAGTGAGTCAATCTAAGAGCAACACTCGAATGGCTCCTGTTCCAGTTGATAAGAGTGATGTTTCTCCTAATCTTAATAAGTTTCAGAAACCTAACAACTATATCAAGATCAATAAACAGATGAATGTAGTCATTGATCAAGTTGTTGTTGCATCCAATAATGCCACTTCTACATCCACTGCTTTCTGTATGAATCATACGTTTAATCCTCTCTTTGAATCTTTACATTCTATTATGAGTAGGTTGTTAAGTGTTAATATGATTACCTTGCCTCCTATTCGACCTCTTCTCCCTACCATGATGGCATCAAAATCCTTTGATCCTAAATCTTTTTGTCAATACCATCGACAGAATGGCCATGATACTGAAAAATGTTATTCTCTAAAGCATAAGGTTCAAGACTTAATTGATTCTAATGCTTTGTCTGTTGATAATTTTGGTGGTAATGGAAATAAATCTATCTCTCCTCCTAATAAAATCCTTCAAATCTATACAAATCCTTTACCTACACATGATACTAATACCACTTCTCAACCATATTCAGTGGATATTGTTTACGATTCAAAGATGGATGATCTCAATCGCATTGTTAATCATGTGGAGTGCGTTGTTTCATCTCAACCTACTGTTCAAGATCCTTTGCCCCCACTTCAACTTCAAGTTCCATCTAAACCTTAGAAACAAACTAAGGATAAACAACCTAGGGAAATCTCAATTACCTTTGATGATTCTGAGACTATTAAGGCTCCCGATGGTCCCCTTTATATTTATGCTAGGATTGCTAAGATGCATATGTGTGGTTATCTTGTTGATCCCACATCTTTAATTAATGTCATTACTGAGGAAAACCATTTTATGAAAAACCTACAACGCGATTGTTATGATACATCTGATGCATGGATCTAAACTTGTAATGGTTTTCTCTATCCTTCACTTGGTTCTATTAACTTGACTGTTGAACTTTGTGGTAAAGTTATAGATGCTACCTTCATTGTCGTCCCCACTTCTGATGAATTTCAAGTCAAATCTGGTTTTCCTTGGCTAACTTCCATGCATGCTATTGCTTCTCCTATTCATAAGTGTATTAAGTTAATTCATAATGGAGAAGTGAAAATGATTAATCATAGTTTGTATCAACCTTCTAGGCCTAGATATTGTGCTACTCTTGATTTATTTTGTCCTTCATTACCTAATTCATATCCTCCTCGCCCTGATAACCTTTTTCATTCATATCAGGCCTATAAACATTGCAAGATTGTCGAGTTAAGCATGCCACAGATAGATCTTAACAGTATTCTTTTTCCCACTCCTTATATACCTCCTTTATCCATTACTACTATCTCTATTACTCAACCTCCCAATGTCACTTCTTAGCCTATTGAGAGTCCTACCAATCCTCCTATAGAACCTGTGAAGGAACTAGTTGTCATTCCTCCTAGTTCTCAATATGTGTCAAACAAAGCAAAACATAACAAATATGCTAATGAACGTCGTAAGAAGCATAGGGCTAATGCTAGGGCTCGTGCCTCTGTTCTTTGGAATTATTTACCTTCTTTCTACCAACCTATGCCTGATGTGTTGGAGGAATTTAATGTTCATAATGATGTTAAGATGAATGATTATGATGATTTTATTCACATCTTAGATCCTATTTTAATTAATCTTGATGAGGAGGATACTCTTGATGATCCTATTGATCCTAGTGATGAATATGAGACCATTGATCTTGATACTGATTTACTTCATATGCTTTCAACTCAATTGATAACTACACCTAGTATCAAACATCGTGATTCACAAGAGGATCCTTGTTTGGAACTCGCCATCATTCTTACTGTGTTGGATATAGTCCCTCTTGCGAGTTTCCCACCTTCCTTAAATAATATAAACCAAGATAGGGAGAGTAGGCGATGTGCTTGATTGGCTTGTCCTTCATGGTAGCCTTTTATGTGTTTTCTTGTTGTATTGTGCTTCTCCCATAATGTGTTTGCTAAATGTTTGTTAGATTCTTTTATATGACCCTTGTTACTTAGTTGGTGCAAGGTGATAAAGGAATCAAGCCTATTGTACAATTCCTCTATATGTATCTTTACTCTTCTGTATGTTATTTTGATGTTATGTTGTACTTGTGAGCTATTATTCATGATTTTTTTCCTTGTGTAGTCTACTTGGATCTACGACATGGTAGCATTGATTCTTTTTGGTCTCCATGTTGTGGTCCAAAAAGACTCTTCTTTGTAACTCTTGAGTTTTCTTTCCTCCATTGTGATTGTAGTTCTAATTTCTTTGGGGAATGATGTCAATTCATTTGCAGTAATATCATCTATATATTCATATTATCTTATGATCATACTAACCCCATGGTAGGTAGATCCCTTCTGTGTTCTATGTATGTTTATGTGGTATTTCCCTTGATTTGTATTCGTTTGGGGGCATCTCGTAGCGGAACGTAATTAGTAGATTTGTTTGTGTTTTCGTTAAATCCATTTCTCCTATTAAAGTGTTAGCAATGACTTTAACGCGGGGGCATAGGCTCTACTCACTTTTTACACACACACACTTTCAAAAATAAAATTTTTTCCCTTTATGGATTAAAGACAAATCCTTAAAGCATGGATTTTTACCTTATATGATCACTTGATCCCTCCAGTTTAAATTTATACGGATCTCTTGATCCCTCCAGTTTCAATTTACAATGTTTTGATCCCTTAAGGTTAGAAGGTGTCCTTATGACTGGATCTCCCTGATGGGTTGACTAGTGAGTAGCCACATTCACTAGGTGGTTCAACTCCATATTTCTTGTTGCACTATTTCCTTGTGTGGTTCACAATGGGGCATAAGTTCTCATTGGGCGAGGTAATCATACCCTCTCTTTTTCTCTTTAACTGGTGATATCTCTCTTATCATGATCTTAGGGTTGATAAATACTTAAGTCCCTAGGGGCTTGAGGATTCCTTTGTCCCTTTTGATTTCACTAAGATTATCTTTTCTTCATGATCTCCTTTACCAAGAGTTTAAATCGAGTCCATACTCTTGCTAAAGTGGGGGCTAATTGTATAGTCGGGAAATGAAAGCACTTACATTGTAGACTGGTTTATCCTTATGAGTAAGTGGTTTGGGGTCATGTCAAGTGCCTTAAATGTGTCTCTAACTTGGATCTGGCTTTCCCCCCTGTTCTGCCCCATTTCCCACTTTTCTCCAGCCTGTTTCTGGCACCCTAAACTGCAAATTGAGACTTTTGAACTCAGGTTCAAAATTGACCTTTCTGGATCAAGGTCGACCTCGAACCTAACATAGGTTAGAATTGAACTTGATTCTGACCCAAGGTCCAAATTTCATGATTCTGGGGTTTCTGGATGTCGGGCTTCAGAAAAGTTTAATTCTCGCTTTCGGGTCGGCTGTTTCGGTCTTCAGAACAACGACTCTTGAAATTATATTTAATATAGGTCCACTTCTAGGGATATAGGTCTAATTGGAATTTAATTCTCCATGTAGGCCTCTCTAGAAGATTGTGCCCTAGATTCATATATAAGGAAGCTTTCTCCTCTCATTTTCTCTAAGGAAAAAAGTGCTAACCATCTAAGACACAAGAAGCAATTTCATCCATACAAACTCTATGCATGATCTATTGAAGCAAGTATCTACTCACAATAATTAAAGCATTCAAAGACATTCAAGAATTCAATTCATCAAGGAGATCCATTGGTAGCCATTGAAGGATTCAAGCTCTATGGATCCCTCTTGTTGAAGATTTATCCATCCATCCATTCAAGATTGGTGTTGAAGATCTAAAAGAAATTGATTTGAGAAATCTTCCATCTGACATTCTGTACATTCTACATCCATTTGGTGCATACATACTTGTGGATCCATGGATTTGAATCCGCCACAAGGGTTTCTATACAAGCAAGGTGAATTTGTTCATTTACTTTGTTTACTTATGCAATTTCAATTATACTTTGAGGTTAATTACAAAACTGGGGTTTGACCAAGGCAAACCCCTCCCCCACAATAAACAAACCATTTTTCTTATAGGGACAGGTTCAAAACATCTAATTGGAGTGCAGATTTGGATACCCTTTTCAACAAACTATCGAGATCCGAAAATAGATTTTTTGTCAGAGATTTTGGGTCAGAATCGACATTCTATTCTGGGTTAGAATTGGAAATTGTGGGTCAAAGGTGACATTCATTTCTAGGTTAGAATTAGAAATTCTGGGTCAAAGGTGACATTCACTTTTGGGTCAAAATCAGAACTGAGCCAGATCGGAAAAAGATTTCTGGGTTTTCTTCATCTCTGCATTTCTTTTCCGGATCCGTTTGCAGTTTTTATAGAAAATCAGTGTAGACACCCGAAAACAAAATTCTTCATCTATCTATCACATTTTGAGGTTAGTACTTGTCTTCAATTCATTTCAATTAAATTTTTTCATCTTCCTAAATCTATCACACATTCTCTTCTATAAAATAGAATCTAAGGTCTTCCTCTTTATTCTCATTTCCAATTGATTGATTCATTTATGCATTGATCTTTCCTTTGGGGTTTATCAATTTGGATCCTTCGTTTGTGTATTTGAGGTTAGAGGGAACATCTTATCTTTCTTACACATGATAATCATCACATTCAATAACAATCAACCCACATTGTATACCCTTTATCTTTACATTTTTATTCCTTTATAGTAGATATTCTGCAAGGATTAGAAAAAGATATTGCTGGCATCATCAACAATTATAACCTTGAAGTCTGGGTTGTCCTGCAAAAATTGATTCAGGCTAAATGACTTCACATTATTTCCATCTCAACCGTACTTAGATAACCAGTCAGCAAGTTTATTTCCTTCATGAAGGGTGTGGGAAATACTATAGCTCGAGAAGGATTGTAGAATTTCCATATCCGCTTCAAGATGTAAGACAACATCCAATTTTGGATTAATTTTGTAATGCAAGCATTAATAATTACTAATGAATCTCCCTCAACATGAATTGTGTGCATTCCACCCTATTTTTCCAATACCAGCCCTGCCAGGAGTGCTTGTGCCTCTTCCACATTGTTTGTCTATGAAGTAATTGGTGATTCTTTCACAACAAGAATTTTTCCTAACCAATATCTAATGCAGATTCCAATTCCAGACTGTCCTGGGTTCCCTCTAGAAGCCCCATCAAAATTTAACTTGACGACATATTTTTCTGGGGGTTTCCAGTTAATCTTAGTTATATCTACACTATGTAGTGATCTCCAATTTGGAATTGTTCATATGGGTATGTAGATGTGTTCCCATTCTCTTACTATCCACCCATCCTAGACCGAGAAGTAATGATTATAATTAATAGTAGATATGTTGGCCTTTGTGATCTCTGATATTGAGAGTTCTAACTGGGTTGTGACAATGTTGATTGGAGAGACTACTTTTCTAAAAATCCTCTTGTTACATTCCCACCAGATGGCCCAAACAACCACTGAAGGAACATATTTCCAAAGGTAGGAGAATGTTGAGTTCATGCAAGTCAGGGGCCATGTATTAAACAAATCCCATATTTTATTTGGTAGAGGCAATGAAATGTTTAACTTGTTGATGACATACATCCAACACTATGTTGCAAATTCACAATTGAGAAGAACATGATCCAATGTCTCAATTTATTTATCACATAGTACACATTTAAACTATTCTGCAATCCTTAACTTTGAGAGCTTGTCACTTGTTAGAATCCTGTTCTGAAGAGCTAACCATGCAAAACACCCTACCTTGGGTAGAACAGAGGAATTCCAGCAAAATAAATAGGCTCTGCTCTTTAATTTTTTGTTCTCAAGATGTTTTAATGCTTTGTATCTTTCCTTGATAGTGTATTTGCCATCTTTGGAGGGTACCCATATGAGTTTGTCTTCTTGGTTTGAGAGAAAAACATCACGCTGCTGGAAAATAGTTAATAGCAGAGAAGATTGTTGATTGTTGATGGGCAGCAGGGATGGCTCTTTCCATATTACTTTTCGTAAGAAACTTTCTATAGCCGAGACATAATCCAATAGATTAGGTCCCCAAGTATTAATGGCGATGTTCATGATTTCCTCATAAATTTCCTAGATATTTAATGGAGGAAGGCCATTCCATGAATTTGTCTAGAATTTTGCCTTGGTGCCATTATTCACTTCCCAAAAGATGTAGCTGGTAATGAGTGATATGGAATTGAAAATGAAATTACAAACAACTGATCCTTTAGGTGGATCTTCAACAGTCAAAATACGCGAGAGATCTTGAGTTCATCTAAGTACTTCTTTAATGGTAGATTATGGGAGGGTGATGTTGGAGAAACTTAAGGTTTTAAAAAATATTGTATATGCATTTACAAAGTCAATTTTATTTGAGCATATAGAATTTAGGTTGTGTCTTGATTCTATGGGCCTCTTGGCTCATTCCAATTATTTGATAGGGTCGGTACTCCCTTTTCTCATACAAGGTGTTTAACAAATAGGATAATTTTAGGAAAGATATTTTGATCTTTATATTAATGTCAAGAGTACTCTATATGCAAATTTTTGGTTAGATAAAATAGAAAATCTTAATTTATGGTATATGGAGGTCATTTTTGGCTAAAATGATTGTTTAAATTAGCTATCAAATGATTATCTAATGTGGATATTCTCAAGCTTCGAAATTAAAAAGAAAGGGGACCCAATCATCCTTTTAGACCAAAATTCAAGGCATCTAGATGTTGCCCCCCCCACATTTGGCATGTAAGAACATCTTGAACTATTAGAGGGTGTTATGCTTGTTGAAAAAATTATGGCACATTTTATCACAGGTCATGAAGCATCTTTGAATGAAGATGGTGGAACCAAAATAGAGTGCCCAAGTTGGTGAGTGGATCATGATGATTTTATTACAAGTTGATAGAATATGTTATTTTAGCCTATGGAATCATCTTGGGATTTAAGTGTTTAACTTATAACTAGGGATTTGAGCACCACATTTTGGGTAATTTTTCCAATTACCATTTTATGGTTTCATGTATTTTCTCTCCTATTTATTGAGTGCTTAAGGTGAAGGTTTTAATAGTCACTTTTCAAGGTACTATTATGCTACCAAAATTTCTCTAGATCTCTAGTTCGGGATACACTTCTAAAGACCTACTTGTAAAAATGGATCATATTTATCATCATACCGTGTAAAAAAATGTGTCAAAAATATACTTGGGGAAGCATAAGTTAGAATGTCATATGCCTTGAATGATAGTGTAAGATCATTTTAATAGGGTCTTATTCTTAAAAGCTTCACTCATAATCATTAATATATTTATTTGAGTTTAACAATAAAATGTCATAATAAGCATATATATCAAATCAATAAGTCTGTATGCATATCATGTGTAAGAGTGAAGGAAGATATGAAAGATGTTCATCAATTAAGAACACATTATCAGCATGTTCAACTCTTTCCTCACATGCATGTATATGTCACGTGTTTATTCAAAATAACATGTTGTGTAAGAATATACTCCACAACCACTTGAAGATACATTAAATGGAAATTATGGGATGGACCCAAAGAAGGGAATATATCAAAAAATGTGATATCATCATAATGTGCAACAAAGTCCATGGGATCTACCAAGGAAATGCCACTAGATGAGGGAAAATGAGATTCATAAGTACACAAGCCTCGGGTCAATAATAAGATAATCTATAAAAAGGACATGAAAATTATGGAAGAATGTATAATAATCATAATATGAACTAAGCCATTGTTTAGCTCTGCTAATCAAGACATTGCTAAATGCATGCATCAAAGTACTATCATCATATATATAATCATAATATGAAGATAGGAATATCTAATAAGTTCCTAGGTTTTTCCAAAATGGGTTAATGAATTATCTTTAAATACAATAACCAAGTCTAGAAATCAACAAAAGGTCCACTAGGTTAAGTGAGGATGACTAGCAAAATGTTTTAGAAGGCAAAAAATTGAACTTTGAAATCTAAAAACTTAGGGATTAGATCCATGATTATAAAAATGGCCTAGGTGAAGTCTACACATGTAAATCTTGATGAAAATTAAAACTAAGAACAATTGTTATAGAAAACTAGATATCTTTGATAAAGGGGATAGAGATGTGTCATGTCATAGCTAAATTTATATATAAACATGTGAATTATATACTAGTTAATGTATTTAGGACAATATAATTGAAAATGACCCAAAATAAGAAAACAAGACATGTATATACATTTTTCATAATTTTTTAACTTAAATCTGGTACATAAATAAAATCTCCAACCAAATTAAGATTAAATTAAATCGATCAGATTTCCACAATCCATAAGAATTTTTCAGCTTGATTTCTGGATTTTGATTGTGTGTAATTTTTAGCATCAACGTTTCGGATCACACTCCGTGATCCATCATCAGGATAAGAGCAAAGAGCATGAAGGAATGAAATGTTAAATTTTAAGATTAAATGTTAAATTTTCTAAAATATTTATATGTCCATAATTTTTAAATGAATTTGTATAATAGCAGTTTGCCCTTTTTAAAATTGAAAAATTAATTAAATTTTATAAGAAATAGACAAGGATGTCTTTAATAGATAAATCTTAAAAGTGCCTTCCCCTCTATAAGGATGTTTTCTTCTTACTTGCAACCTGCAATATAATTTCAATGGGTCACAACCAAGTTAATTAGAGACAAATCTCCAACACATCAGTTCAATGGAGATTCAAATCTTAGTCTGTAGAAATTTGAATGTTAGTACTCTTACTTCACCATATAATCAATGAAAAATTATCTTTGTATATAATAAATATATCATATTTTAATTTATATTTTTAATTGATTTTACTACATTTTATAACTGATTATATACCATTTTAAAAATAAGTATTACATCAGAACTATTAAACTATTAAACAGTTGATAATATCTTTCTACAAATATAAGATCTTCCCAAAAAAGACTGAAAGTAAACACAGCCAAATTACCAATATTTTAAAAAAGTGGAGAAAATGTAAACCTAAAAAAACAGGCCTTCATTTTCAAAGGGAAGCCCACTGGAAATTTTCTTGACTATGAAGGACCATCACACTCATTTAAACTCCTTCACTATTACCCAGTCTAAATTGCAGTCTGGTCTTTTCAGACCAAGTAATTGACAGGCTATTTTTATGGATTTTAGACTCATTACTTTGAGTCTTGATCAATAAATATATTTGATTTTTAAGTTGAATGTTTATGAATAATTTTCTATTATCTTATAATGTTTTGGAGTCAATATTCTTGAGATTTCTAAACCGAGTCTAAATAATTTATTGTTGATTTTTATGCCTGTTTTACAGTCAATATTTTTTAATCTTGACCCACAAATATACTTGACCTCCCCAACTCAGCTTTTATGAATAATAGTCTGTTATGACAGTCGATTCTATTAAATCTTGATGACATTTACACTGAGCAATTTTGAATACTTTTGTCTATCCAAGGATCAGATAGACAAAATGTATCCTTGACTCTACTTTTCTATATTTAATAATTAACTTGAAATTCAGAATACAATTGTTTCTTCAATTTTTAACAACTTGCTGACTTTTGACTTTTAAATTGAATACTGAAACATGTTGGAAAGGTGTTGTACAGCTTACATACTAAAATATATTATAGTTCCTGACATTCATTTGTTAGGAGAGGTTGTACATGACATTGCAAATGTATTTAATATGGATCATTGCACATGAGGCGGGGTCATAGTTCAGTAAACTCATATTCAATTTGACTTAGTCAAAAATCTTATTTAATGACACAAGGAAATAAAGCTAAGTAGGAAATACTGCAACCAAAAGTCACTAAAAACATAGATTTTATATGTACCGGTGGGTCTTGGATTTTAGGTCTAGTTTCTGATTTCTAGAGTTATGATGGGGGGTTTTCTTCGTGGTTCTTTCCCACTGGTATGTTTGCATGAACTAGGGCATATACGCTCTCTTTTAATATTTTTAATTACAAGATTATAATAGAAAAAACTCTTTTTCCATAGTTTTAAATTTATAATTATAATAAAATAATAATATGAATCATGACCTATTTTGTTCAAGGAAAGCTTATGCTGAAATGTGTGGATCATATCGCCCTCAATTTTAGTTTGGGAACTATGGAAATAAAGAAATAGGCGAGTATTTCAAGACAAAAGAATGGATAAAGTCTCTCTCCTCAACAAAATGGAGGCATCCATAGTTGAAACAATGATTCACACATACAAACTCAAAGTGCTCATCACAAGTATTACACCAGTTGGTATGATAAAATGTTAAAGAGATGGTATGGCCTAAATGCCCCACAAGTGTTAGCTAGAGGAGTTAAAAATAGTGTGAAAGATAGAGCGAATTGTATCTAGTCTCCTCCATCCAGGGGATGGTTTAAACTGAATTTTGATGGGGCCTCCAAGGGAAACCTAGGGCCATTAAGGGCAGGCTGCATAATACACTCTTGTCAAGGTGTAGTTCTAGCAAGGATTGCAAAACCTTTGGAAATAGACACACTAGTAAAATTTTGCCATATTTTTGACGCGAGTTCGTCAATTTTTCGATACAGGTTGGTCGACCAAACGACCACTATTATCGTCAGAGTTTTTTCATCGTAACTTGCCACGTTTGGTATATCTGTCGTAAGATCGAAGACCTAAAGGTCGGGAAAAGAGGGCTGTAATAGAGATGTTGTGTGCGCCTTTCACCCTGATCCCTTTTCATAGTCTGTCGCTTTTGCGACTACTCTACGACGAGAATCCTATACAAATGACAAATCGATCGATGAAAGGGTGTCGAAACATCAACGACGGTTCATCGATCAATTCGTCGTTTGTATAGGATTCGTCGTTTGTATAGGATTCTTGTCGACTGTTCTTGTATGATAGAACTATTTTATTATATCTCAGTACTTGTGCAAATATGAATGTAGTGATTGGTTCATTTTCCCTTTCGCATGCTCAAGATATCTATTGATGTTGAGTGTGTTGTCCGCCTATCAATGTGTTCACATAATGAAGATATTTCTCTTTTGTCTTTGATTTCATGGCAGACTCCAAATCTGTAAACCATTTGTAGAACTGATCACTATTGAGAAAGACTACTTCTGTATGCTAAGAAGCTTGTGATAGTTTATCAAAACTTGAATCCTTCATGACAGTGAATTCTTGGGCCATATTCTTTGGAAGAGGTCAATATGTAACTGCATGACAAAGAGTTGCAACTACTAATTCACATTGTCTTATATATTTTTATTAGGTTTACTATTGATCTTTAATGATCATCCTTTTTCAAATCTCTAACATTATAAATGGATGCCTTAATTTTGGAAAAATTTAAAGGCTCCATCACACCCTTTATCTTTTACATGTTCCGTTAGTGATTCTTCGTACCATGGTAAACTAAAATCTCCAACTCCTCTCTGCCTCAAAGTATATTCAATTTCTACTTTATAGGGGCTTCAAAATTTACCTCACTATCATACTATTAACACTTAATAACTGTTATTTCTGATATGGTACTAAAAAATCTATTACATTGACCTTCTAACTATCATTTACATGATATGCCATTGTCTTCTTTTACAATGAACAATATTATCATTATGATGAATTTGACTCGTGCCTTCTCTCTTTGAACTCAACCATTACTCCACCTTATTTATCACAGAATTCAGGACAAATCCTACATTAGCATTCACATGTTTCTTTAATAACTGATATATTGATATCATATGATATGATATGTGAGGTAGGGTCTATCTATTAATACATTTTATTTATAACTTATATATCAATATGATATGATATTATATGATTGTTTCAGATGAATCATCTGAATAGGTCAAAATTTCAGTTGTATTATTTAAATTTGTTCCATACGTGATACTCTGTTATTTTTTGATAGAGAGATCTATAAGATGAAATTCTTATAGAGATATCATTACAACTTAAGCTCTGACAGTTTGTAGTAATTATGTGTCATAGATAGTTCTTGTGGGGCACAGTTTTGGGGGAGTAAGTTTGGCATATGCATCAGAAGTTTTCCTAGAAAAGATAACAGTGGCAATGTATGTGACCGCTGTCATAATTTGTGGTGGAGATCGTCTTCAAGAGGAGTTCAAACTTGTAAGATCTCAGTCTTTGTTTAATTGCTCTGTTATGAAAAATATTAATCAATTTTACTATATTTTTTAAAGAGTCTAGTGTTGCTATGCAGCTCCAACAGGATGAAGAAATTAAAAAGAAGCTTATATACAAGTTTGGAGATGGCCCTGAACAGCCCCCTACCTCGCTATCCAGTCCCACAACATTACAAAAGTATCTCTTCTATGGAACAAGCCCCTCAACTGTAAGAAAAGGCTCATTCTTTTCTCTAAAGCATAGATCAATACCCTTTGTGTTGGCACTCAAATCAACTTCAAGGATGATTACCGATCAATAAACCTACAAATGCAACACATGTACACTTGAAACCCTACAAATGCAACACATGTACACTTGTTTGTGGATGCACAAAGTGGGGCTAGAAGTTCCCAAGAAATATTGGCATGATCCTTGTTCTTGTTGTCTGCACTATGACAATAGAGAACACACATATAGAGAACAATAGAGAACATGAAGCAATCTAAGGAAAGAACTAGAAAAATTATGGATGCAAAATGATCCACCTGTATAAGGTTCACATAGAACATAGGTTAGTGAAGAAACACATAAATTGAAACTAAAGAACATTACACAAATAGTTGTGCAAGTACCTAATCAACAACTATAAAAGAAAAATATATTTGATCTATGCAAATATTTAGCCAAAATGTTTAATTAATCAAAAATCTGCTAGAGTATGGCCAACTTAGGAAATAAGCAAGGGAGAATGCAAATTAAAGGTAAAGTAAAACTCACTATCAGTCATTACGCAGCCCACCAAACTTCCCCGGAGTGAAAACAAATCTTTCCACAATTTATGAAGTCAAGAAGATGGACTTATACACCATTAATGGTAGTTGTAAAACAAAACAAACTACTCAGAATATCTAATGTGTAAACAGTCAACATGATTTATAACTTTAAATTGAGCATCTATTTACTACAACTTCTAAACAAATCTAAGTATGATTTGTAATGATAAAAGAAACCCCAATTACATTTATAAGATATTTCAAAGATACATATAGAAGTCCATATATGCTCCTATTTTTCCTCAAATTCGCATGTAAGATGACGCTTCACAAATGTGGTTTTTTCTATTGATACAGATTCCCATTGTCAGAAACACATTGGGATCATTCAAAACACAAAAAGCATTACACCCCAAAATTCATAACTATTAAAACTCTTTATCACCAACAATCAAAAGCTGGAAACTTGGGCAATTTGCGTATTACTATGTATAGTAAGCATATGACTAAAAGTGAAATAAGCAAAATATAGTTGTACAATACCATTATTATAGCTTTGATAAGATCAAAACTGCACATCTGCATTATATATATATCTAAAAATATTCTTTTTTAGTCTAAATTATAGACAATGGAATCCTTACAACACTTATCAACCATGACTTTTCTTTTTTGTTTTACCATGAACTTGTGGCCATTGAAATACCAAATTCTGTTACTTAGGTGTTATTTCCTTTTGTTTAGTTCTAGAAGAGATTATTACATCCTAATCCAAATGTAGCAATACAGCCAATGAATGAAATAATCCATGGATAAAAAGAAATTGTAACCCGTAATCCAGTTAGAAAGTATGGTCTAGAAAAGTGTGATGTTAATTTAAAAATTTAAATAAATGTTATGTAAAGGACCTGAGGTTGTCCCCAATACTCCTTAAACATGGAAGGGCTTTTGATTCATAACTCTCCTTCACCTTGAGGAGAAAAACTTGAATCTTCTTCCAAAACTTTGGCCTGCAAATAATTGCATAGAAGAAGTTATTACATATGCATATTCGAGCCCTTAGAGTTTCTTAGAAGCTCATGCAAGCATGGGTAGCACCCTGACCAAATATGCATTGACATTAAGGCCCTACTGGTCTATAGAACACAAAACAAGAAGTTCATAGTATTGAATCATAAAGTGATGAAAGATAGGTTATCTAGATATCATTATAACATAAACAAATGATGAGACAACTCTTAAGAAAGAGCCAACAACAAAGACAACAAACAAAGGGGTACGTGAAGGCCAACTTGATGACTAGGAGCATACCACCATAATTGAGGTGTAGACCAAGCATGCATGTGGAATCCCCATCAAGTCAGAATCAAACTAAGGCCTTCTAGCCTAACATAAATGAGAACTTTACACAAGTACAAAAAAAATATAAACATCCCTATTTGAGGTGCATTACAAACAAATTTGTACGATCTTGTAGATAGTTATGTCTTACACTACAACATTAAAATGCCCTTGAAAGGATTTTAGGAAAATGTAATTCAAGGTTATCGATCATCTTTTAAGGCCATTGTCAATTAGACATTAGAGTAGGAGGCTTCGTGCACCATTTTAGGAACCAACGAAATCACTACATTAAGATGTTTTAAAGAAGGTTCTCTTTTGTTCCTCTAACAATGTATTTTTGCACAATTAAATGTTGGAATAGTTCCAAGGGATAACTAAGAGGGGGGGTGAATCAATTATTAGCTAGTTTAATTCTTTTATTCAATTAATTATAGAATAACATTAAGCATTAACACATTTCGATAACAGTAATCATGGGCGGGAGCAGAGCGGGAGCAGGGGCAACAGGGGATAGGGTTTCCATGGGCGTGGAAGATGCAAAAGAAGGTGATGAGGAGGGAGGAGAAAATGATGAGGATGGAGGGGATGATTTGTTCCCTTCCTAGGTTGTTGTGTTTGGCGGCTTCTGCTTGGTCTGGGAGAGATCTCAGCTTTGGTAGGATCAGATTGGCAGAGAAAGCGGCGGAGGCAACAATGCTGGGTATTACGCTGAGGATGGGGAGGTAGATGGTACACTTGGTGTTGCAACTCTTGTTGAAGGTAATGATGTTGCCTTTGGTGGGGCTGCATCATTTTCCAGTCCCCCTGGCTATGAGATTTGTAGATCCCCACTTTTCTTTGTGGGTATTTTGAGACCTGAGGCGTTGGCACTGGATGGATCTCATTCAGTGGTCCTGGCCGTTTGGAGAGAAGGTTATTACATGATTTTTATTTTCTCTTTTCTTCTTCTCATCTATTCATGTTGCCCTGTTTGTGGTAGAGGGACTAGATTGAGTTTGGTTGTGATGCCCTAGGGCAGATTATGTGCTCATCTTGGGATGAGGCATGCCTGTGTTGTGATTGTTGAGAGGCAGGACCCTATTTGGGTATGTCATTTCTTCCCCTGTTTCTTCATGGCGGTTTTGACTGTTCTTGCCCATCCCTTATTTCTACCTTCTTACAGTGATGGCCTCCTTCTTTTCCTTTTTTGTCTTTGTTATACTCCTACTAAGGTGGAGTATGCACCTATTGAGGTGGGTGCTTATTGTGTGGCCTCTTGGTGGTGGAGTCCCTCCTCACTCCAGTCTTCTTCTTCCTCTTTTCCTATTGAGGAGGAATATTCTATTGAGGTGAAGGCTCAACCTATGGAGGTGGTCTGCAATTTTTGGGAGGAGATTTTTTGGTGGTGGTGGGTGGTCTCTACCTTCCTATTTCCACATGATGGCTTGCTGGAATTGGCTAGGAGTTGGTCCTTTAGTTTTGCAGGTGGGGTGGGCTGTGATGAGGTGCTTGGTGAGGACTGGAGGTCCTCCTCTTGTGCTGATGGGTATCAGATCTGTATGTTACTGGTTGCTGGTGATTGATGTTGATTGCCTATTCTTTGATGGTGGTCTTGTTGGTTCTGGGTTCCATGTCAAAACCCTGGTCTACTATTTGGGGAGTTTTAAAACTCTAGTAATATAAATGATGTAAAGCTTTGGCCTATTTTATGGGAAACTAGGGTTTTAATGCTTCATCTTTCTTAGTTGCTGCTAGGTTTCTGTCTCTGGGCTACTGGATTTAAAAGCCTATTCTTTTGCAGCTTTAAGTGTATAGGTTTCTAGGGCCCCTTCAAAACCTGGATCTGTGGCCCTATGGTGCCCTGTTTCGCTTGAAAGGCTCTATCCTTTCTTTCTAGGCTTTCTTTCCAATCTTTCAATTTGTTCTGGGTTTTAGGCACCCTTTCAAAAACCTATTTTACTTAATCAAAAACACATTCAGATAACACAAGATAGAACACAACAATTTTGGTTACAAGAAAATCAAATAGGTAAAAACCCCGGTGGGAATTAGCACCCACAAAGAACTATACTTGAGTATAATAATCCCTATTAGAAGATCTTACAACCCTGTTAGGAGTTGATCTTTACAATACAATAAGTACAGTGACCTGGTTAAGGGTCGGATACTATTAGGAGTCTTTTACAAATAACCCTGTTAGGGGTGAGGACTCACTGTCCAAAAAGCTCACTGCTAAAATGATGAAGCCTTCAACCTTCAGTGAAACAGATATACAATATATCTGATAAATGAAATGTTTGAGTAGACCCACTGTCTTGATCAGTTCCAATGAATTGTAATCTTCTTATGCTTATTCACATAGATCTTCAACTTTTACTGTCTAACTTTCTGTTCTGCTCTGTCTTATCTTTTTTACTTCATTTTTTCCACTCTTAGCGATCACATTTGAACTGCTATATGTATCTTCCCCAAGGATAAGGTCACAATAGCTTTAGGAAACACTTCATCAACTTCCTTGTCAGCTTAACTAAGCACACAATCAAAATTAGGACCGCGCAACTCAAGATGAGTGGACACGTCGCTTCACATAGTCGGCTCTACCAAATTAGCTCAAACATCACACTTCTTTTAAAACACATTTAGCGCATGTGGATAATCATCATTAACTCATAACTAATCATGAATAAAAACACGTATATCTCAAAGATAGTCGCAACTCAAGAAATAATGTAAATATGTTGGCTCTTAACAGATAATCTTCAGAAACTGTAACTGCCAAAAGAGATTAACATAACTCCACTGAAACTACATATCTAAATCTGTGTGAATGCACATAGCAACCAGAACATGTCTACACCATGGAAATAAACACGCAAGGCTCCAAAACATCTGTACTGATAATTGCATATAGGACACCGCTGTATATTATATATTGTCATCAATGACAAACATACAATCAACGATTTGTATAGAAGCAAATCTCCAACAATCTCCTCCTTTGAAATTGATGGAAACATATGATTAAAAACACCATCAATCCAAAAGTGATTCCTTTCTTTTTACAATCTTCTCAATATCCTCATTTAGGGTTCCTCTTCACTGTTGCAGCTCCTCTGACTCTGTTTTTATTTTCATGACTATATACTCCCCCAGAGTATAAGCTCCCCCTTATTATATACTCCCCCTTTGACATTAATGGCAAAGGGTGCCAAACACAAATAAGCAGAGGTTCTACTCTAGAAGTAGAGTATTCAACCATTTATCAGTCACCAAGGACTGATGTTCTTTGCTACAAATTCTAATCAGACTCGGGAAAGGGAATTACTCCTAGCTTCTCCCTGAGATACTCAAAAGTATCTTTTGATAAAGGCTTTGTAAAAATATCTGCTAACTATTCTTTAGTGCTCACATAATCCAACTTTACTTCTCTGTCTGCAACTTTTTCTATTAGAAAGTGATATTTGATCTCAATGTGTTTTGTCTTTGTGTGCATCACGGGATTCTTTGACATATTTATAGTGCTAGTGTTATCACAGTGAATAACAATAGGATAATCAATCTGAATACTAAAGTCTTTAATCATCTATTTCATCCAAACCATTGTTGAACAATTCAGTGATGCTACAACATACTCAGCTTCTGCCGTCGACTGAGAGATAAATTTCTGCTTCTTTATTGTCCAAGTAACCAATCTATCTCCAAGAAATACTGCTCCTCCTGAGGTACTCTTCCTGTCATCAACACAACCTGCCCAATCTGCATCTGTATATACATGAAGTTGTATATTCTCTGAGTTAGGATACCATAAACCATAGTCTATAGTCCCCTTTAAGTATCTGAATATTCTTTTTATTGCCATTAGGTGATTTTTTTTAGGTTCAGCTGCAAATCTTCCAACAATGCCAACTGCATTGGAAATATCTGGTCTAGATTGAGTAATATATA
This sequence comes from Thuja plicata, assembly GCA_018584345.1. Lineage (NCBI taxonomy): Eukaryota > Viridiplantae > Streptophyta > Pinopsida > Cupressales > Cupressaceae > Thuja > Thuja plicata. The sequence goes on along the minus strand of MU223412.1, from coordinate 71,818 downwards.
TGAGTTTTCCAATAATAGACTTGTATAGTGTCTTGTCAACTGCTGTGGAATCATCATCTTTAGAAATCTTGCTTCCTGTTATCATGGGGGTGCTTACTGGTTTGCAGTCTTCCATTTTGAAAGTTTTCAATATCTCCTTCACATACTTAGACTGATTTATGAATATGCCTTTGTCTCTTTTTTTTACATTCAATCCAAAAAAATATTTGATAGGTCCAATCATACTCATTTCAAACTCACTTTGCATCTCTTTGGCAAATTTTGCACTAAGCTTGTCATTACCTCCAAAGATAATGTCATCAACAAAAATAGCAACAAGTAGTGATCCTTCATTTGTCTCTCTTATGAATAAGTTACAATTTGCTGCTCCTTTTCTAAATCCTATCTTTGTTAAGTAACCATCAAGTCTCTCATACCATGCTCTTGGGGCCTATTTAAGTCCACAAAGTGCTTTCTTTAGTTTGCATACCATGTCTGGTTTTTCTGATAGATTAAATCCTTCAGGATGTTCTATGTAAACTTCTTCCTTCAAGTCACTGTTCAGAAAATATGACTTGACATCCATTTGATATACTTTAAAGTTCTTGAATGTTTCATAGGCCAGAAACAACTTGATAGCTTCCAGTCTGCTCATAGGGGAAAATGTATCAGTGTAGTCTATTCCTTCTCTCTATGCATATCCTTTACATACCAATCTTTCTTTGTTTCTTACCACTGTACCTTCTTCATTCATCATATTCCTGAATATCCACTTTGTTCCAATCACATTCTTGTGACAAGGTCTAGGGACCAATTCCCATGTATCATTCTTTCTTATCTGATCCAATTCTTCTTCCATAGCACTTTGCCAATCTGAATCATTGCACGCATCTTCAACACTTAAGGGTTCAATTTGAGAAAGTAAGCATACCTCTTCATCAATGGTTGAACCTTTTTCTCTGGATCTTGTCAAGACTTTAATGCTCTGATCTCTAATGATGTCTTCCTTAGAGTGGTATTTGGATGTGTATTTTGAATTTTTAGGAGTGACACTCTAATCTGTAATCTATGATTCTTCTTGACTTGGTTCAGGATTGTTGCATGAAACATCAATACAGTCAAACATTTCTTCAATAACTGTGTCCTTACTGATAGGTTTGTGTTCATCTTCAATCATGGGAGCACATTCATAGTATCTTTCTTGAATCATAAACCTCTCATCAATATTTACATGATTACTTTCAATGATCTTCTTCAATCTTAGATTAAAACAACTATAGGATTTTCTTTTAGTAGAGTAACCAAGAAAAATACCTTCATCACTTTGTTGGTAAACAGATTGTTCTTCTTCTTTTACTCCTTTTATTTTCCCAATTTTATAATGAAGAACAACTTTACACGACAGTTGGGAAACTGTTTCTAAGAATAACTAGCTTTCCTCTGAATTAAGGTACAGCTCCCTATATGAATGATATTCAATGAATTATGTTTTATTCCTAATTCCTACTGCAGGGTATGTTCTTAACCAGAGAACAACAGAGGAAAAACCAAGCTAATCCTATCC
>MU223412.1:54260-64918 GCA_018584345.1 Thuja plicata | reverse complement strand
TCATAACTGATTCTTTCCTCATTTTCTATTTGAATGTGAAGGAGTAAAGTATTAAAATCTTTATTTGATTTCCAATCAACTTCCTCCTTTAAGACTTTTCGGCTTCTCATAAAATTACTCATATCTCCTGATCTCCCAAAATTTCCACAACTCATTACCTGTGATAATTTTTAATGACTGGGCATAATTATTTGACAAGTGTCATTATGCCCAAGACTATGTGTCAAATTCTCTGAATATTCATATACTCCAATGATACTAATGAATTTATGCATCTTTTAACTATCTTTCTTTAGACACACAATACTGGTTCCTTCAAAACATAATTCAATTTGACGTTCTTGTTATTCTGGAGAGACTCTTACACAGAGATGAATAACTTTTGAACCAGATACAAACTCTTCAATCGCTCTGGTGAGGATGGCTGAAATTTGTCTACCACCAACATACTTGAATCTTAGCAAGATCCAACAGTTAGTTTGGAAGATATAACCCCCGCACTGAGACTGAATTTTTCAGAAATCTGTACTACAAAGAGCGTAGCGGAAAATGGATTTTCCGCTACGCATTTTTTACCATCTCACTTCTCCATTGTGGAAAATTGGAAAAGAGCTTCTCCGGCGGAAAATTGGAAAAGAGCTTCTCCTGGCGGAAAATTGGAAAAGAGCTTCTCCGGCGGAAAATGTAAGAGTAGTCTTAGTATAGCTAATAATTAATTATTTAATTATTAGTCTATTTACTCTATGCTTAAGTTATACTTAGGCAGCTTTATAATTCTTTAGGGTTTCCTCTTTAGGGTTTCATGATTCCTTTTATAAGGATTCACTTCTTTGCATTTCACAACATAGATTATTGTATTCAGTATTGTTGTTAATAGAAGCTTTATTTTTTTCAACATGGATTTCAACTCTCTGGCCTTTTGGCCGCCATAGCTTTCTGTCTTCTCTTCTGTCTTTTGCTTCTTTCTTGTAATAGTCATGCATGCAGGTGATCTTGGGAGATTAGCTTTCAGCCTAATCTAACATGGTATCAGAGCCATTCTACAGCTGGCTGTTCATTCTTTGTTGAAGCAACAGAGGGTTTCAGAAGCTTTTTCAGTGTTTTCTATTGGATCTGGGGGGTCTTTGTTTTTTGAGGCACTTTGGACCAAGACTGACCTCACGATTGCGTCCAGAAGGCTCAAAAACCCCAGAATCCATATAAGGCTTGTCCATTTTGGACAACTTGACCCCGAGGCAAAAAAGTTTTGGTTTCCAGTGCCGTACGGGCACGAAAATCGAGAAAAAAATAAAAAAAACTTTATTTTTTATAGGTTTTCTGAGCGCTGGGAAACGCGTGTAGTGTGTTTTTGGGTTGGCCACCGCCGTGCCACCGCCGGGCCACCGGCGCTCCACCGCCACCGGTCGGTGACCGGCCTGCCACCCCGCGCGCTCCGTGCCCCCCGGCCTTCTCCGCGCAGCTCGGCCACCTCCCGGCACCGCCGCCTCTACTCCGCGGCCCCTCCGCTGGCACCACAGTCTGCACCGCGGCCCCAGTCGCCAGTTTGCCCCCGCGGCCTCTGCCCCGCCTGGCCCGCGCCGCATCGCCCGACACCCTCTGCCTAAGCTCCGCCTGGGCCCTTTTGATAGCCCCGTGGGCTTATCTGTTATGCGGGTGGTCATATGATGGCCCAGGGGCTGCGGCCCAGCCCCCTGAGCACACCATGCACCCGGGGGCTCAAATTTTTTAGCCCCAGGGGCTTATTTCCTCATTTTTGGAGCACTTTTGACCCCCCGGGACTGTTTTCGCTCTATCTTGAGCATCCGGGGGTCTTTTTCTGACTTTCATATACCGTCGGAAAGCTCTTTCTAAGAAATTTCCAATGATAGAGGTTGGGTTTTTGGGTTCTATAGTTTTGATAGTGTTTTTTTTATCAAAGTCCGATGTCTGTTTTTGCCTTTCGGGAGTCATATCTGGCTCATCCGGACTCCATTTTTGGCAAACCAGATATCGTCAGAAAGCTGGTTCAGTGAACTATTTAGTTGCAAAGGTATTTTTTCTAGATTCTACTCCAGGTTTTCTCTCCTTTGAGTTTGGCAGTTTATGCACTCTGGTGGATTGCTTGGGTCTACAAGTCCTGGGATCTCTTCTTCTGATATTCTAGCTCACTCTTCTTTCTGACTTCTGAGCTTGTATGTTTTTTCTGTTGCATCTTTGTTTTATAAACACATTGAGATAAAGTGCCTACTTCTGCATTTCTGGGATCTTGTACACCTTGTATGGTTTTTGTACTTGCACTTTGTTATAAAGTGCCATGGGGGGTTATGATGCTTATGCCGTTTTAGGCGCATCCACCTTTGTCAAGTGAGCATACCTTCCACGACATTAGCCCATACTATGTGTCGGTGACACCACCCTTTATCCTGTGCTTGTGCTTCTGTTGCACTGTTGGTGTCCCTGGTCTTCTTTCTGCAGATGTTTCTGGCATTGCATTTCAGTGTTCCTATCACCTCTCCCTGTTCAGCATTATGGGGGGGTTCACCTGTTGGTTCTATTACTTCCTGGTTCGATTGATCAGCTCTTCAGACATTGTCTTCTCTACCTAGTCATGCACTTCAGTGGGAGTTCCAGCAGTCTCTTCTGACAGAGTTTTCAGCTACATGCTTCAGAGATGTTTCTTGCTCTTTTCTTGTTCCTTTCTCTGGGACATCTTTTCCCTAGATTGAAGGCTTAGTTTCCTTCATCTAGTTCTTTTCTTTTCTTGGGTACCTGATCAAGCCTTGTTTCCGGGACCCATCTTTCCTGCTTTCTGCAGTCTTTAGCTATTTTTCTTCTCCCTAAGTTACACTTAAGGGGGGGTGTTAGAGTAGTCTTAGTATAGCTAATAATTGATTATTTAATTATTAGTCTATTTACTCTATGCTTAAGTTATACTTAGGTAGCTTTATAATTCTTTAGGGTTTCCTCTTTAGGGTTTCGTGATTCCTTTTATAAGGATTCACTTCTTTGCATTTCACAACAGAGATTATTGTATTCAGTATTGTTGTTAATAGAAGCTTTATTCTTTTCAACATGGATTTCAACTCTCTGGCCTTTTGGCCGCCATAGCTTTCTGTCTTCTCTTCTGTCTTTTGCTTCTTTCTTGTAACAGTCATGCATGTAGGTGATCTTGGGAGATTAGCTTTCAGCCTAATCTAATAGAAAATTGGAAAAGAGCTTCTCCTGGCGGAAAATTGGAAAAGAGCTTCTCCATTGCGAAAAATTGGAAAAGAGCTTCTCCGACGGAAAATTGGAAAAGAGCTTCTCCTGGCGGAAAATTGGAAAAGAGCTTCTCCTGGTGTAAAATGACCATCTCAATTCTCCATTGCGGAAAGTTGAACTTTGACTGTGAAAAACGTAGCAGAAGATAAACTTTTCGCTTCTTTAAAACTTGGTCAGATTTTCACCAGTCTGCTTCCACATCTGCATGTTTTGAACTTTGAAACAATTCAACCTTCATAGAAATATTGTTAGTGAAATCTGGGAACACATTAGGGGAATTTATTTTCATGGGAGGTGACTTTTAAAGTTTAAAAATGGGTGACTGAAAGTCAGACAACACACTTCTAGCATCAAACTTGCCAATACTATCATCTCTCTTGATGTAGCACTTGCTTCCAAAGATTTTGAAGTATTTTATAGTAGGTACATTACCAAACCAAAGTTCATCAGGTGTCTTGTTTGTGACTGGCCTTAAATGGATTCTATTGATAGTATAAATTGTTGTATTGACCACATCTCTCTAATAGGTATGGGCAACCTTTCCTTCAATCATGATAGTGCACATTGTGTCAAGTATTATCTTGTTCCTTCTTTCTGTAATCCCATTCTGCTGAGGGGTTCTAGGTGCACTTAACTATCTTTTGATTCCATGTTCTTTACAGTAATCATAAAACTGGTCAGAGGTGAATTCTCCTCCTCTATCAGATCTCAGATATTTTATCTTTAATCTAGATTCATTTTCAACTTTAGCTTTGAATACTTTGAACTTCTCAAAAGCTTCAGATTTTTCTTTTAAGAATGCAACCCACATCATCCTGGAAAAGTCATCAACAAACAAAATGAAATACCTCTCTCCATAGTATGATCTTGTTTGAGTGGGACTACATAAGTTTGTATGCACTAGATCCAATTTGTTTTCTGCTAAATTATGTTTACTTCTGAATGAATTCCTTACATGCTTTCCCATCACACATTCCCTGCACATAGTATCAATTGGTCTTGCAATACTTGGAAGGTCTCTTACTGCCTTTACATTACTTATCTTTACTATGTTGTCAAAATTGATATGACAAAGTCTCTTGTGCCATAGCCAACTGTCATCCACTTTTGCAACAAAACAACTTACTTCAGATTTAAACTGAAAAACATTACCTTTGGTCTTTGAACCTGATGTAATCATGTCTCCTTCTTTGTTGTTGATAATATATATGTTCTTTAATTCTAACTGATATCCTTTATCTAACAGTTTTCCAACACTTAGTAGGTTATGATGCAAACCATCAACATAAAGAACATCAGCTGTCTTGTTCTTTCCATCTAAGGTGATAGATCCTCTACCTATGATAGGTTTGGGAGTGTTATCTCCAAATCTAACCATGCCCCCTTTGTACTTATCTAGATGTACAAATTTGTCTTTGTCACTTGTCATGTGATGTGAACACCCGATGTCAATGATCCAGTCAGTTCTGATGTCTTCTTTGGAAACTAATGCCAACTCTTGTGCTTTCTTTTCATCTTCATAGTCCATTTCTTCAAGCATTTTCTCAATGTCTTTAATGGAAACGAATCCAATTTCATCTTCTCCTAAGTCATCATCAGTTACACCATCTTCAACATGATAGCATTCTTTAGTATATTTGGGCTTGTAATCTAATCTGAATTTCTTGACTCTTGTAGGACACTTCGATGCAAAGTGGCAAACTTTTTTGCATGAAAAATATTTGAATGGTAGCTGTCCTTCATATTTTCCTTTACCTTTTCTTTCCTTCTTAGCAATCATAGAAATGATTTCTTCTAGTTCAGTATCAACTTCTTCTTTTTCATTATTACTAGAGATGTTCAAGGATTTCTTACCATGGACTAAGGCTTTGAAAGTTGTTTCCATTTTAGGTTCTGTCTTCAATCTTGATATCTCAAATGTATATATTTTGCTAATCAGGGTCTCTCTTTTGAAGTCCTTTGAGAATTGCATGGATTTATCCAAGATGTTAATCTTTCTTTCATAATCTGCTGTCAATGTGGTCATTAGTTTGTCCATTATATCATCCTCTAAAATTTCTCCACCATTGTTCCTGATACCTGATACTGCTTCATTAATCCTTTGATTGTAAGCTCTGATGTTCTCTTTAGGTAGCATCTCTAAATTATTGTATCTTTTCTTACATGTCTTTTTGCACACATTCTTTGCTTGGATTTCTCCTTCAAACATATCTTCTAAGTATTTCTAGATTGAATATGCTTTTTTTGCCTTCTTGATCTCAGAAAATTCACTGTCAGATAGGGCACTGATTAGGGCTTCCTTGGAAATTGCATTATGAGTGAATACTTCTTTTTGTTTATTTGTAGAGTCTTCTTCTGCAAGATCTTTCAAGGTGGGAACATCAATTTCATGAGTAGAAATCTCATAGATCTTAAAACCAACACATTGAAGATATGTTATCATTTTGTTATTCCAGTCAAGATAGTTCTCTCCATCAAACTTAGGACTCTCTTTCCTGAAGTACGCCATTTGATCTACCTTAAGCTGTTAGGCTTTCTCTCCAAGGCACTTGGCTCTGATACCAATTGTTGGAATAGTCCCAAGGGATAAATGAGAGGGGGGGGTGAATCAGTTGTCAACTTGTTTAATTCTTTTCTTCAATTAATTATAGAATAACATTAAGCATTAACACATTTAGATAACACAAGAATTTTGGTTACGAGGAAACCAAATAGGTAAAAACCCCGCTGGGAATTAGCACCCACAAAGAACTATACTTGAGTATAATAATCCATGTTAGAAGATCTTACAACTCTGTTAGGAGTTTATCTTTACAATGCAATAAGTACAGTGACCTGGTTAAGGGTCGGACCCTGTTAGGAGTCTTTTACAAATAACCTTGTTAGGGGTGAGGACTCACTGTCCAAAAAGCTCACTGCTAAAATGATGAAGGTGCAACCTTCAGTAAAAAAAATATACACTATATCTGATAAATGAACTATTTGAGTAGACATGCTGTCTTGATCAGTTTCAATGAATTATAATCTTCTTATACTTATTCACATATATCTTCAACTTTTACTGTCTAACTTTCTGTTCTACTCTGTCTTATCTTTTTTACTTCAATTTTTCCACTCTTAGCGATCACATTTGAAATGCTATATGTATCTTCCCCAAGGATAAGGTCACGACAGCTTTAGGAAACACTTCATCAACTTCCTTGTTGGCTTAACTAAGCACGCAATCAAAATTAGGACCGTGCAACTCAAGATGAGTGGACGCGTCGCTTCACATAGTCGGCTCTACCAAATTAACTCAAACATCACGCTTCTTTTAAAACACATTTATCACCTTTGGATAATCATCATTATCTCATAACTAATCATGAATACAAACATGCATATCCCTAAGATAAGCGGAACTCAAGAAACAATGTAAATATGTCGACTCTTAATAGATAATCTTCAGAAACTGGAACTGCCAAAAGAGATTAACATAACTCCACTGAAACTGCATATCTGAATTTGTGTGAATGCACATAGAAACCAGAACATGTCTACACCATGGAAATAAACATGCAAGGCTCCAAAACATCTGTACTGATAATTGCATATAGGACACCACTGTATATTATATGTTTTCATCAATGACAAACATACAATCAACAATTTGCATAGAAGCAAATCTCTAACATTAAACATTCTATTTTGAAAAATATTGTTAGCACAAAAAAGGAATAATCTTCTTTTGCGAAAATTTTTCTTAAGAGACATTAGTATTAGTTAGAATGAAAAATCAGTTAAAGGGGAATATATCCCCCCATGTTTTTTCCCCCAGTGCATATAAATACATATAAGACATTAAGCTGATTACTTATCACTGAAACAAAATGAATTGAATGCTTATCAATTAATCATAGCTAGATATAGGAAATCATAATAGAGCTCATTGTTGATGACAATGGAACTGTGTTTTGCATAAAGTGCAAAGATGGATTTGTTTTGGAGGTAGTGAAGCTCATTACTTCTAAGATGTTTTTTTCTTAAGGTCTAATTGTAGAAGCTCATTGACTTCAGGAGCATAATCTATATTGATGAAAAGATGCCAAACTCATTGGCATGGATTGAATTGGCAACAAATATTAGAACACGTTGAATCAAGTAAAGCATAATTACAATGGCGAATTCATCATGAGTACACAACAATTTGACTAGAATAATAATGGTAGTTGATCTTATGATTAATGACTATGAAGCAAAGGTAGCAAAGGTAGTCTCTAAATGCTACTGTTTTAAGATCTCTTTGATTGGGCATGTTACTACATTGAACTAAGATTATTTTGGTTTTTATATTGTTGCATTTGGTTGACCATAGGCAAATAAATCATGTTTTGAACCAGAACACTTGTAGAATCTTTGAGTTGAGTAGGGTTCCTTGAGTGAGTTCCAAGACACTTATAGAATCCTTAAGTTGAGTTGGGTTCCTTAAGGGGATAGTAGACTAGGGCTCTGCATCAATTTAGCTCGAGCTTCACTTGGTTTCGAGAATAGTTTAATATTCTCTACTTAACAAGGTCAACCATGTGAAGGTGGAAGCTCATTTGGCCCCACCTTCCCCTAACATCACTCTAAATTACCCATTAACATCTAGCATTCATTCATTCATTCATCCATTTATGAAATATAACATTCAATCATTATAATCACATAACACTCAATAACACCAAAAACTAATTAACAATTGGACATTCATCAATAATTCGTCAACATTTAGTAGCACAAAATTACATTCATTCAGACAACGTAAATATATTATCAATTTTTTTTATTGCAATCTTTTCTTTTTTGGAGGTTTCTTATTTATTGATTTATGCATGAAAGTGCTAAGCGGAGCATCAAGCTCTTTGTCATTCCCCTGCGATTCTTCTTGTGAACCAATTATATGCCTCCTCCTATGTGACGTAAGAGGATGTTGGTGCACCAAAGGGGGGTCCACTGCAATAACAAATAAATGGGTTAGATGCACAACATTTTATATTAGTGTTACAAGTATTTCATTAATTAAAAGAAGATAACAACCTCGATCAAAAAAAAATTAAAATAACATAACAAAGATTTTCATTACCTAATAATGCCACATCATGTGGAATATGGTGAACACTTGGATCATCCTCCACTTGTTCACCATGATGTTCTACATCCTCTAAAATGTACACAAGAAAGGTTACACCAATTTCAATTTAAAATGTTAACTTGTATTAAAAATTACACAATTGATGTACAATAGCAAATGAATACCTCCATCACTGCAATGCACATCAGGGTCTTTTTCATGTGGAGGTTTTGTGCTAGGATTAGAAGGCTGCATTGCAATGCCATGCGCTAAAGGGGTTAAATAAACAACAAATATATTATCGCTCAATTCTTCGATTTGAAATAATTTTCATTTGGCCTACTTACCTGTGTGTGAACTGATGCAGGAGACTGTTGGCTTTGGCATAGGCATTCGACCACGTCTTTATACCCTTCCTTTAAGCCAATATTTTTGTCTTCTTTTGTGGGTGCTACATTAAAATCTGAGCCCTGCAATTTTGGCTTAATATCGTCAATTCTGGAGGTATTTTTTGATTAAACAAAATTGTTTGCAATTTATAAAAAAAATGATTCAAAGATTCATTTACTGCTACTTACGATTCTCGCTTGAAGTTTCAGATAACCACCAAAGCCAAGTTTGTGTTGGCCAATCTTTTCTATTCTGGCCTTTGTAGCCTTTGATGTGTCCTATAGTCTATGAAAAGTTTGAAATATGTTAGATTATATAAATATAAAGATCACTAATTAGTGCATAATTACGTTATACTTAATACTATAGCATACCTTCTATTGTCATTTACTAGTGCAATTCCTTTTTGGCTTTGCACTTTCTCCTTTGCATCCAAAATGAATTCCTTCCACACCTTATCTGGAATCACAAGAGGATGCTCGTACTTTGAGTTGCTCACTAGATTCCTTCTGTATGCGTCCCTCACAATCTTTAAATGTTTGCAAGCTCTTTGAAGAACATTGTTGCGGTCAAAAATATTACTTCCAAATAGCTCCTCTAAAGATTTTATGAGCTCATCTTTTAATTTTTTATCCTGTAAATTCCACCTTTTAAGAAAAAACAAAGTTGTTAGCTAAAAAAATTAACTGAAGTTGTGTACCTTGAATATAGTACAACAAATAGATGAAAGGAAAAATATTCTAGCAATTATATGAAATAAGAGCAGTGGGATAGGGTTAGTTAACATATACTGTTCCACCTTGTACTTATGGTGGGCCCAAATAGAGACAATGTCATCTCATAAAGATTTTCATAAAAAACATCGTTCCCTGCAAACACATCATGGGATCATCTATCCAAAACGAGTTATGAACAAGTAAATTAAAATTAGAATATAAATAATAATAATTTTAAAGTACCTGGAGCTTAGGTAATTTTAAGGGAATCATATCTTCATCGGTCAACAACAATGACGTATGTAATTTTCCCGTACTAGCAACACGGGTAGATCCATGAAACATCACTGAATTATCACCAATACTAGTCTCTATAACCTGAGGAGGTGTAACTTGTTCTGCACAAAATTATTCCACTATGAAATGCATCCAAGATTAAAGTAAAAATCAAACCATAACTAACACATAATCAAATATATAAAATAGACCGTGAAAACATGGATGTTTGCATGCTCCTTATTGCTGACATTGCAGTAAAAAATGATGTCCTCATAGGAGGAGGCGTCTAGAGTACATCATGATCACCTAAATGTACAGTTTGAAGTGGGGAGTCAAGATATATATGTGAGTTTGAATAAAACAACTAGTAAATCCAATGAAAAATGTAGATTTATAATTAGCAAGACCAATGAAATTTGTAACCTATTAACTTAAGGATTATTTTACCTACGTGAGCTATACTAGTACCAGCCTCACCATGATATCCATGAGGATTTTCTTGAGCAGTCAAAAAATTCTATAAGAACACATGCACATTTTAGTACATGACATAAAAGAGTATACAATATAAAACTTTATTGAACTTTTGTTATAACTAAACATTAATTGCTGCTTACTTGAACCAGATTACATGCTTGTCACACTAATAAATCATGCCTGGCCATCAATTCCTCACTTGGATCTGGATCGAGCAAAATGCCAAGAATTTATGAAACAAATTTTTCTAATTACTTCTTGACCAAATACACGAGGTTACGAATATCTGGGATGGCGTCATCCATATCTGGCACTATTGTAGGTGTTGCTGCAGGTTCTTTTCCCTTTCCCTGAACATCAATTTGTGATAGGAATATCAGTAAAACTATGAGAATAACTCCAAAACCCTAAAGAAAAGAACATAATAATGTAACATTTTTCTTTTATATTATTAATTTGTACAA
>MU223412.1:35520-53847 GCA_018584345.1 Thuja plicata | reverse complement strand
GCCATCCATGGAAAATAGGCCCAAACCATGTAATGATGATGGAGCTATACGATATATCCTCTCATTAACACAAAAATCAGTGTTAATTGGAGGTAGTTCCTTGGGTACCCATTCTTTCAGAAGATGTATGTACCTCAATGTCATCTATGGTCTCATCATCATAAGAAAATGACCCCTTCAACAAGGAAAAATTGCATGTGTTTATTGAATTTTCTTCTAATCTTTTGACCTCTGGTTGATTTCCCAATTTTAGGCCTACTACATGTCTCACTTTCATCTTCTATTCCTGTATTTCCTTAACTCGAGGAAAATAGACCTGACAAATACATATTAGGTGGTTCCTACAGTCCATCAAATGAAAGATATATTTGGTAAGGAGTGAGATATTTTGCTAAATGAGGGTAATGTTGATCTAATCTATAGGGTGTATTGACTTATATACTTGCCGATCCATGTCACTATGCAGGATCCTCGTAAAAGGGGTTAAATTTCCTACATCAAGAATTAAGCATCATAAGCAATACATTGGTAATTTGTTAAACAATAAATACATTAAATATACGAGTAATAACTGAAACACAAGTATCATAAATCACATATGTTGTAAACATTAGAAATGAACACATTAATTTAATTGTACCCTCTGTTAAGAATAAGGAAATTATGACTAAAATAGGTAAAAAAGATAACATATATGACATACCTTAACATTTGTGACATTGCTACATTGGATAAACCATTCAAAACATTGAATTTCACCAACAACAATATAGCGGACAAAAGAGTTGTTTGGGAGCCTTCGTATAGGGGCTCACATGCCTTCTCAAGTATAGGTAAATCAAGGCCATCTTCATCATCATGATCAGCTGAGCCAGTACTATCATCTTCAATTGTATTCTCTGGCACATGATCAACTGGAACAATACCATCATCTTCAATTGTGTTGATAGTAAGCTAAGCTATTAATCCTGGTTTTGTTTTTGATACTAGATCTTTGAATTCTTATGATGGACTTCAAATAATTCGAGATATGGTTGTCGATATTTGAACATTTTCTCTTGGTTTCTTATGCTTAGACTGAGAAATAGGGAACATGGCGAAGTTAGGTGATGAATAAACCCTACTATTTCATCTCTTTTCTTTGTAATTACAAATATTTATATTTAATAATAAAATATTAGAAAATGGTTATTTTGTTAATTTGAAGATAATTTCTACAATTTTGTATATGCACAAGTGACAAACATGCAGATTTGGCCAAGCAATATTACTTGGAGCTTGACCCGGCAACAAATGGACTTGTGATGATTTTATCACAGTAGTACATCTGTTGTCGGGTAAGCTCCAATTAGTGCTTAGGAAAATCTACATGTTCATCACCTGTGCATATCCAAAAAAAATGCAAAAAAAATTATTAGCTTACCCAGATGGCTATGACTAAGAAGCAACATGAAATACCCTTTGTGTTGGCACCCAAAATTATTACCATATCGAAAGCTACATACCTTACTGTTGGGTTAGTAATTGTGTCAACAAACAATGTTTTCTGATCTCCTGCCACCTCTATTAAATCTCCAACTTCTTTTTTCTTGACTGATTTCATAGTTAGTATAGAACCGAATGAGCAAAGATTTGTCACTACTTTGATTGCATCTTTAGTTATCTGATAGGCTTGTCTAGCTAGATGTAATCATCGTGTATTCTACTCAGTACTATCTTGATTATTTGTTCATCAATTATCATAAAAAATTTGCTCCATGTATCCAAACCTTTATGACCTAGGACAGGAATTCTTTGTATTTTGTCTCTAGAAAGTGAATCCTTAAGATTTCTTATTTTATCATTTTCATATTCTTCAAATTCTACTTCAACAAAATTTTAAATATTCTCAATACAAATAACCCTATTAGGTAAGGTAGTGCCAAAAAATGGATTTCGCCACTATTTTTGTCTTGTTAATATGAAAAACATATCATGTTCTGATAACAACACCATCTTATTTGGCAAGGAAAAAAATCTTCTTTATAGCTCCCCCTAAGCCAACACATTCTAAACTAGTTTTCAAAGAGATTTTTTATGCTAGAGCTAGGTGTAACCACAATTTTTGATGTATCTTCTTCTTTCTTCTTCCATATTTTTTTTGTTTCCTATCTTACTTCTTCTATCTCAATATTTTTCATAGGATCATTCATTCTCTTTGATGTAACATGATTATAATTTCCGCTTCTACAATATTTGACAATGTGTCCATAAGTTTTACGTATAAGTCTCCATGTATAATGTGTGCTTTAGTGGTCAATATTATTAGTTGATCTATGCCACAATGTGAAACAACATTCCCAAATTTATATCAAATAGCTCTAGTATATTAGTAAGCACTAAAGCATAAATAGTAAGAATAAAACAAACCCAAATAGGGCTATAATGTGATGAACTTAGATGAAACATTTATGGTAATCATAGTTGAATTTGAATTGACAAGACTCAAAACTCGAAAATTAATCCATACCTTTCAGACTCTTGAGTTCAAGCCCAGATGTTGAGGAAGTCGCTAATGGTGGATGCACACCAATTCACAATAAGGTAAAGCTTGCAAACTTTAAACTGAAAGAAAAATTAACAGTAAGACACCAAAGGATTTAGAACCACCTATTTGTGACTCTTCAAGTGGAAAAGAAATGAATGTTATAGGAAGATTTGATACGTTACATATACAACTAGGCTGAAAAGAAATTAGAATAATATGACACCTTTTTCCTTTATATAGCTTATTATTATAAAATATTTGTTGTACATATTCTATCACATTCTTCTCTTGCACAAGTTATTTAATTGCAAGTGATTTTAAAACATAACACTTTCCATAATTATCAAGGTTACTAGGAGATAGGGGTACTTGAAGACTATATAGATTAGTACCAGTACTAGTAAATTTAATTTTTAAAAATAGGAGATGGGGGCACTTGGAGATACCATTTAAAAAAAATAAAAATCTAATGAATTTCCAGAAAATATCATGACAGAACAGTGGTAAATTTTAACATTAACTTTGAAGTTTAAATACACAAATGTCAAATGCTATTGTGTCAAAGAGTTAGAGTTCAAAACTCACACCTACATATTTCATATTAGATTATAATTACATTTTGAAATTAAAAATAATGATAGTTTGATGTTGATACACATGCCAAAGGATATGAGATACACAATTATGAGAAATTTTGTTATGTTCTTCCAAGAGTGGAGAAGGTTTGATGGAGGTGTCCCTATAAGATATTTTTGAATGGTGGAGATAGTCAACCACTTCCATTATTTCTAACAGTTGAATTGATGTTACAAAATAGCTCTTATTACCATTTTGGCAATCTCTTAAAAAGAACAATGGTTAGTACATCATGACACTACGAGAAAAGCAAATTGTACATCATTGATAAGTCTTTCTAGAGAGAAAATTGAGCAGATTAATCAAAAGACTACAGTGGCTATAATTATCATTACTAACAAATAACTAATAATGGTTTTTCAAGGGTGATGATAGAGGATAAGAACCAGAATTTATGATGATATAAAACTCATCATCAAACTACATAACATAATTCAAAGTGGCATTGAGATTATTGTCCATTGGTTTGGCTTAGAAGCTATAAAAAAACCTTCATTTATAATGAATGTGAAACAATCTGATGAAAAAGATGGAATGAATAGCTTCATATGTAACAAATGATTCACCAATGACCAAACTATCCCTAAATATTCACACTTCAACTATATGATACAATCATCACATTTTTAGAAATACTTTTCATCAAACATTTTATTTGTATAGTCTACACCTCCATTTAATAAGGCAATTGTCAAATGATTCACAAATATTGTCCATACTTTCATATTTTGCATATATGTCTCTATTGAAATCTCTCACTGTGGAGCCTAGTTTCACAGCCACAAAACTACATTTGCTTGTAACTTAATATATCCTTTTAAAATATTTTCTATGTTTATCTTACACTCATCACTTTTAAGAAGAGGAAATACCTTTGTAACAGTTTATGACTCAAGTTCATGCATTCTATTGATACTTTCACATTTGCATATATGTCTTCAACTTCTAAAAAAAATCAGTTCAAACGATTTCAAAACATCTTTGGTAATGGTTGTAAAGAGTTCATAGATCATTCTACTCGTATTTGGATGTTAATGTTTCCACTCTCACTTTATGGAGCCTTTTCGATAGTTACAGGTGTGTATATCATTCACACCATACTAAAATACTTTGAAACATTTTGTCTAAATACCTCACATTCTACATACATTATTCAATCTCAAATTTCTATTAATTCATGTTGAAATATCTATCATTTTAAACAGAAATGTGAACTATAAGAAAATTTCAATTTTTTTAAATTTGCTTTGAGATCAGACACTCCCAATACCTTCCCAATACATGTTGTGGGGTTAGTAAAACAATATAGATTTGTTGTTCTTAGATGTTCTGGTTATTATAAACCCTAGCGATACTTTATGAATACCAATAATAAAAAGGATAGTTATTATTTGCTGACAGAGGACCAAGCTTTTAATCCAGATTGGACACCTTTAACATATGTGTTGGCTCTTTGAACAGAATTGGAGATAAGAAGCTTTAATAACAAAATGTAATTTAAAGCAGAAATGGAGGAAACAAATGAATGTAGACAGTCCAAATTAATGGAAAGAACTAGATATCTCTTGTCCTAAATGAAGGATTAGGAAAAATCTTCATAGAAAAATCAGTAGACCTAGCAACCTCTCTCATCTCTATGAAATTTAAACAAAAGGCAGAAAATAACAGCAACTAAAAACTCTAAGAAATAGAATAACATCAACCGAAAACTATAAGAAATAGAAAATTGAAAAATACATGTTAAGCTTAATCCAAAGAATGTTCTATCATAATTTTTTCCAAAGATATAGATAATGGATGAACATATATAGATGTAGCTAGGGAAAGACTCTTACCTTCATAGCTACTGGATGTGCAGCTGTAGGATCTCGATCTGCCGCTGATGGTGGGGTAACGACTATAAAACTCGAGTACTCCTAGATGTTGTGCAAAGTTCCAGTGTGGAAAAGGCAAAAATCACTCCATCGATCCCCTTTCTTTACTAGTATTAGGATGCCCTTCGTGCCCTCACTTCATAGATCACGGGTTACCTTCGTGCCCATCGTGCCCTCTATGTGTGCGTAAGGAAACATAATGAATAGAAATCTTTTTTTTTTAAGTAATGCTTGTGTTAGTCAAAATTCTGACAAATATTGGTGTTTGTTGGAATTCCGATGAACACGGGCATTAATTTGAAAAAAATCAAAATTTTCCTTCTATAATCTGACCAAGAAAAATAAATATAATGAATGGTTGAAAATTTAGGTCAATTTTAGGGGTTAAATGTACTAGTGACACCAACAACATGGCAGAATTTAAAGCCCTACTTATTGGTCTTTCCCTGGCCTTGGATTTAGGATTGGGTAAACTAGAGCTAGAAGGTGACTCCATGATTGCAGTGAATGTAATTAGAACAAAAGTCACACAAAATTGGAGACTCAAATCTATGTTGGGAGTAATTTTTAAAATGTTAGACAAATTTGAACAAATAATGGTCAATTAAATCTATAGAGAAGGGAATCATATGGCAGATGAACTGGCGAAGTAGGGAACAACAAGAATAAATTTTAAATGTACAAGTACATCCCCAGAATAGTCTTAATCATAGGTCATCCTAATCATAGAAGCGGGACAACAACTCCAAGTGAGTGGTCTTTTTAATTTCAAAATGGTGCAGAGGCAGGAGAGTAAAAAAAATTAGGCTCCAGGTTTACAACCAAGAAAGCGTTGTTTGGGATGTTTTCAAGGATACGACACCACCATTCCTCATCTAGTACTAGCAAGATTCAGATAGACATGGGTCAAATCACTCATGTGACAAAGAGAATGCACTTTGACAACGTTGGGAAATACATATCTTCTCATCCCTAATTTAGCAAGTTCAATTTTTTTGAAAGCATACCCGTCGACTAATTTTAGTAATGAACAGATTGAGACTTAGCTATTTTTGGGCCTAAGATAAGTTGATAGGAATACAATGATATGATCCAAGAGGCATGCAAGGTGATGGACAAAATAATTTATGGACTACCCACAAGTTGTTTGTTAGTCAGATTTGGCTAGCTTTATTGAGCCGAGCCTTGTTAAAGAGTGGTGGAAAATTAGTTGGTTCATTCTGCCTTACACACAGTTCTCTTTGTTGTTGTCTGATATTTGATTTCACAGTGGTTCCTAGAATGGACATCGAACAGGAATAGTCAATATGGATACCCCAATCAAGTTGTACTCGAACAAGGATCAACTTGTGTTTGATAAACCAATCAATGAGAAAAGGCTTAAAGAAATCTCTAAGTATAAGCACAGACTGGTTCTAAACACAATAAGGAAGGTTTTGGGCTTCAACTTTCTTATGTACCAACCATCGACATAGAAACAATTCAGATATGTGTGCAGGCTTCCTAGAAAGCATCCTGATAGGAGGAAAAGTCTCCTTTCTTATAATCAGTAAAAGTCTTCAAATCAAAGTTTCTTCCTTTATTATACCATAATCCATACTCTTCAGTTACCTTAAGATATCTCTGAATCCTTTTGATAGCCATCAAATGATTCTCTCTCAGATTAGCAAAAAACCTTGCAACAATACCAAATTCTAATGCAATATCAGGTCTAGTGTGAACAACATATTGAAGTTTACCAATCATGGATCTGTAGGTAGTCTGATTTACCTCCTTTGAGTCATCACCCTTAGACAACTTATGTCCAGTAGACATAGGTGTCCCAACTGTTCTAGAATCTTCCATTCCAAATTTCTCCAGTATCTTTCTGATGTATTTAGACTAAGTAATGTAGATACCATCCTTCATCTGATGAACTTGTAAACCAACAAAGAATTTGATTTCATATCAAAACTTACACACATCTTACACATTCAATCCAAAACTTGACCTTGTATATATATGATATGCCTTGTCAAGTCAGCTTGAATAACCTTCCAAATCAATAATAATTCTTAAGTCTTTTAGCTGCATATAACCAATTAAACATAAAATGTAAGCTGTTGTTAGTCGGCTGACACTAAATGGATTACTCGGTCAACACTGTAATCCTTCAACACCCGACTATTACTGTAATGCTCGAGTGAACTAGGTTAGAACCTTAAATCTTTTTGGTCTTCTTCAATGCCCGAGAGAACTTGGCATACACTGTCTGTTGTCATATAGGATTAGACATTTGTGTAAACATCACTACATTTGTGTAAACATCAATGACAATACACAATTGAATAATTGTCATCAGCAACATCCTGATAGCAGGGATGCACAAGATAATGGAAAAAGAAATGTGTCATAGGTTGTTCGAAGGGGACTACCTAGTGGGGTTGCATGAAGCCATCATGAACATCAATGGAAACCTTACCATTTCTCTCCCATGTGAATAAGCAGTGGTGATGAGGGCGGGAGATCCATTCCCAGGCCTTGGGAGTAGTCAAAGGAGAAACATTTATGGCTTCCCTCCCATGAGGTTCTTTATTTTGTGGGGGTGGGAATGGGAAGATCACAATATCAGAAGAAGTATGATGCAACAGGGTATATCCTTTCTATCTAAATTTATGGGCATGAAGGATGACTTAGATGAACCCTTCGAAAATGACCTAGATGAGGATATGAATTGGGTTTACTAGTACATATATGATGAGAAATTAGATGGTTTGGGCAGTAAGGGCTCATCAGATAATGAGGATGGTAGCGGAGAGGAGGAGGAAGTGGAAGAGGAAGAAGCTGAGGAGGAAGAGGAAGCAGAAGATGACAGCGAAGAAGATGTTGGGAATGCAGAGCCTGAGGAGTATGAGGATGAAGAGGAACATGTTATTGAAAATGAACAAGAGCCATAGAAAAGCTATGAATCAGAAAATGTGACCTCTGTTGAGAACAACAATGGAAGCACATCCTCATCATCGGATTAGCATACAGAGATAAGTCCACTCTGGGCCATTTTACTTAGCTTAGAATTTTTGATACATGCTCTTCATTTACAAAATATAATAGGCATATAAACTTGTAAGTGGTGGCTAGGAGCAGTTAGTAGCTCCATTTTAGTTTTATTTCGTAGTAGCAGGTTGGTCTAGCAATATATGCAGACATATCTTATGCAATTTTTATTATTATTAATATAAAGTATTCGGCTTTGGCCCATTATTAATCAAATAATAATAATATGATAGCAGATTAAAAATAATATAATATTGGGAATTGACAATGTCCTTATATAAAATCTACTTTTTTTTGTCAAGGATAAGCATGAATATATAAAATTAAAACAAAAGGAAACATTATTTCTTTTATGAGTATATAAAATTAAAACAAAAGGAAACATTATTTCTTTTATGAGTGTCTAAATATCTACCTCCTTACTGGTTATGTTTGTTTCAATTTGAGATGCATTCTCATGGTAAGTGAGTCAAAGTGGGGGCAAATAATAATTATAATAATAGTAGAAATTTGCACACCTTAAACTTTTTCATGTAGTTTTGGACTTTAACTTTTTTTTTTGCCTAATATTATGACTTACATAAAAAAATGATGATTTTCACAAAAGTTTAGGAACACCTTGATCTTGGACTCTTCTCATCTTCTCTTATTCCTAGGGTTTACATGGTCCTAAATTACCCATTTGTTTCTCTCAATCAAATTTATAGTCAAAGAAGTGATCAAGATAAATTTCGCACTCATGGAAATGATCTATTTATTTCAATCATCAAACTCAATATATGGATGCATTTTCCCTCTAATTGGATGTAATGAGATGACTTAGAATAATAAAATAGTCAAATTATACAATAGGATGTCTTATATGAGGTAAAATGTTCTAATTCACATATAACACTTATGTTAAAACCCCTCAGCTCAACTCTTTACTTTTTTAGATATTTTTTTATTAAGATCATGAGTAAAGTAGGGGTGATCTCCCCAAGGTACAAAGTCTCGAGAAAGGCTACATATTAGGCCACAAGTGGCCACTTACTACTTTTTAAGGTGTCCTTGAACTAATAATAATATAAATAGAGACCTTATGCAAGATGGAATATTATCCATTGAACGTGTTTCAAAGATGTTTTTTCCCTTAAAAGAAGCCTACAATATAATCTAATGTGATTATATGCTCTCAATATAATATTGTTCTCTTTATTTAATTATAATGCATGTTTCTATTTTTTTTTTAAGCTATTGTAGGAAGGATCATATCATCTAGAATGAGAGAGATCTTTCTTGTATCATGTTCTATAGAAATATCACAAGTCAATATTTTGTACTATCTCATGTATGATTTCAATTCACCCTATTAAGACCTGATTAAAAAATGACAACAAAACTAGTGGCACTAAACATCTTACCAAAATTCACTAAATTTATGTTTCACTTCTAGTAGATTATTGTTTGGCTTAAGGGTAGAAACCATGAGCCAATTGTTTTCACATATCCTCATAATAAATATAATATTTGGATAATCTAGATTCCCCACAAATATTTTAGTGAAGTGAGGGATGCAACTCCAACACATAAGACACTAACAATGTATGCATATGAATTTGATATTTCACATGTCTTAAAGTATACAAGAATACCCTCTAGTATTAGGTGGATTTTCACCATAAGAATTCATTTATCTTTTATTTTTTATAGTGCATTACAAGAAACTAATAATGTATGCATATGAATTTGATATTTCATGTGTCTTAAAGTATACACGAATACCCTCTAGTTTTAGATAGATTTTCATGACCATAAGAATTCATTTATCTTTTATGTTTTACAGTGCACTAGTAATAATAAGTTTCTTTCTTTGTATCTTAGATACAAGTTAGTACACTTACTAATTACAAACAAGACAAATCTTAGCCTAATTGCCCCCTTTTAAAACCTTGGTGGAGCATATATCTTAGATAGATACTAGTTGATTTGAATAATGTTTTATTGATCTAAATCGATAGAATCTAATTCAACTAGGTAGAGCATGATTGAAATATATCAATTAGTGGTTTATTTATTTTTATAACCAAATTTTTATTAGTTATGTGTTAGGGTTTGGATCAAATATATATTCTACAAATCTAAAATTTTTGGGGAAATTTTCTTAAAGTGAAGAATTTTTAAGTCTATATAGTGAATTTATACATAAGGTATTATTAGTAAAAAATAATAATTGAAATACTTGGCCGATATTTACCACATCTAGGATATCACCTTATTGTGATGTGATTTTCAAGATAATAATTTCAATACAAAAATCCAAAAACCCTATTTATGACAAGGTAGCTTTTTTGAAGATCCTTTAGATACCTACCCAATTAACAAAACCTCTTCATATTGATTGCTTTGTGATATAGCTCTTGTAACCCTTTTCGTAATTGTGGTTGTCCACTATGGTTGGTGGCCAAAAATCACGTGACCAATTCAAGGTTATTAAAAATCAGGGTTAGATAAATCTAATCAATTGTAGTTTGATATGTATGAATCATGTATCTCTAAGTTCAATTTTTTTAACAAGTTCAATGACTTAGACAATATATTGGGTGACCTTACTACCATGTATATAAACATCCCTTTGTATTTCTAACATAATTTAGATTTTGATATTAGACAAAACCATAACATTGTGTTTCTAACCTTTAGAATATTGATAAGTCCCAATGCACATCTAAATTGGACTTTCTAATTTTGATAACATAGAATATAGAGAATAGTAGCATTTTACAATCACTAAATCTGTGTAGGTCAAAATTATTCTATCACATCTTTCCACTTACAACATGATAATATCTAACTTAGTATCAATGGTTGGAAAATCCAATTATTTTATCAAATCATAATACTTTTGTAAGGGGGCTCTCAATCACTTTGGTCCAAGTAGATACAAAGTCTTTCTAGTTAATCTATGACTACCAAACTCACCCAATCAAACAAGTGGCCTCCATTAAAAAAAATCAATGATCTCAAATATTATATCTAGCTTGAAGTTAGAAGTTTTAATCCAACCACATTATAAGACAATTTGAAGTTCGCTCACTTTTTTGAAGATAAATTTGTAACTCCATGTCATCCATTTCAAGCGTCACAAGCTAGCATGCCACTAATACTTCATCTTATACTACCTTAAGGAACATGCCCCCACCCTCCCTTGATCCTCATTAAACACCCATCAAGTGCCTCAATAGTGAAGAAATTATTTCTCACCTTACAATTATAACAAACATATGCATCATGTCACCACTATTTAGAAAATAAATTGAATCTACTCAAAATTGTTTTTGTTGGTCTATGATGTAGAAGAGGAAGTCGATGTTGAGAGATGACGTCCAAAATATGGAAATGAGAAGATGAGTGATACTATGCAGAAGTTTGCGAAGGTGATACAAGTTTATGGTGTGAATATATGATGTTGTGAGGAATGTATGAATGCAGAGTAGAGCAAGAATCAATGATTATAGTAAACTAGAAAGTGAAAGTGCACAAAATACAAGATTGTATCCATGGCTATCAAATCAAATCTCCACACACACATCCCAAATAGAGACGCATAGCCTACTCAACATCTAAGGTGAAATGGAAATGGAAATGGAAATGGACAAAGAGGACCCATTTCTAATCTTAGAATAAATCAAAGTTAACATCTAATTAAAAGAATCTTCATTAGACATAACTAAATGTATTTATCCTTACCATTTGATTTTCTAAATTTAACATTTAAAATTCCATTTTTACACCTTAAACTATTAGGTTATATTAAGTTGCACCCATTCAATTATCATGAAGGTCTAATGAAGATAGGTAACATGAGTCATCCTTTAAAAGATTAACAAACAAATAAAAACAACTTTAAAAAGAATTATAATTGTAAAATTAAAATTTTTAATATATTATGATCACTTATATTTAAATAAATTATATAAACCAACCAACCCCATTTCATTGTAAACCTTCCAAGATATTCTTTTTAAAATTTAAAATAAATATTTTTAATATATTTTTTTTGATAAAATTTTCCCACCGTTTATATTAACTTAGAAAATCAAAATTACAGCTAAAACTAAAAATAGTGGGAGGAAAAATTGTAGTAGTGCTATGACTTCTCAAATGCAAATTATTTTTTCTATGAATTAGATTTTTTTTACTTTCAAATTATTGTTCCGGGCAATCATGTCACCATTAGGCTAAAAACACTTATATGTAAATATAAATGGTTATTAAAGGTGTACTTTTTGTTTTTCAGATTGTTAATAATAAAAATATCCAAATTAATGTTATTTAAGTAATCACTTTATTTAAAGACTAAAAGATATCTATTTCATCAATTGTTCAAGAACCTTATCTCCTTAAAATGTCACACATCTTTGGTTAAATTATATAATTCTAACATAATCCAATTTAATTTAATCCCATTAAATTATATAACTCTAACATAATTCA
The DNA here is from genome assembly GCA_018584345.1 of Thuja plicata. Taxonomy (NCBI): domain Eukaryota; kingdom Viridiplantae; phylum Streptophyta; class Pinopsida; order Cupressales; family Cupressaceae; genus Thuja; species Thuja plicata. Next base: position 41,301 of record MU223412.1, on the reverse strand, counting down.
ATTTAATTAGAAATAATAATCTAATAATAATAGAGAAGTGACCCACAATTTTTAAAACTAAAAAATAAATAAATTATTTATGTAATAACTTTTAGTCAATTTAATAAATTTTTTTTAAAAATCATTATTTAATATAAAATTTGTATAATTATAAGACAATAATATGAAAAGTTATTATATTAAAATTCTTATTTTTAAAATAAATTATAAGTTTTTTAAATTTAATATCATTTATCATGTTTAAAATAACTTGATTTAATGAAAGGGAACTCAAAATCATTCAAATTTTAAGAAGAAAAAAAACTACATAAATTTATTGAATACTCATTTTCAAGTTAATCCTCTCTAGAAAGTCTTTGGAAATATTGAAGACTTGTGTGACTACAGATCTAAGAATTGACTGTCAAAAATATTTGAGAGCAAAGCCCATGACTATTGACTGAGTCTCCATGACAGTCTATTCTTGCTAGTATAATATATTGCTATGCAACTGTAAAGTTTAGAACGTTCATTATTGACCAAAATGATTGACTGGTCTAATATTCTTATATGTTAATTTGTTTCAAATTCTTGTTTAATTTTCTAACAAGATACAAACAAAGTTGAAAACCCAATTTGAAAAGGATGGTTACAGGGTAACTGTCTATTTATTTTATAGCTATTCTCTTTTATCTTAATTTGTATAGATTGTGTATTTATAAGTAAAATGTACTGTTGACTAAATTTCAAAAAACGGAAATATAATAGATTTTCATGAAATTTTCGGCATTTGTTCTTCATGATATAACAGTTTTGATTAGATAAGGATTGGAAGGGTTCATAAATAATGACAGTTTGATGTTTATCTCAAAAGTAAAAATATTATCTTAACTTTGTGGTGTTTCTTGATAGTTGACGATTAATGTATTTATAAATATTGTTAATCGTCAACTATCAAGAAACACCACAAAGTTATGAAAAATTAGATGAATTAAACAACAAAAGTTAATAGATTTCACACACCACTTATTTCAAGATGTTAAAGATTATAAACCAGCATTTGGAGGGATAGAAGCGCAATCAATTATATGATTGAAAGTGTTGTCAGTATTTGAACCCTAAGCCTAGTTTACCAATTTTTAATAATGCAGAATTTGCTGTTGGAAACATAGGCATTGCAGATCTGTTATATGATTGAAACTCTATTGTCAACAGTAGTATTATATTGAATGAATTTCCATTGATACTATTGGATCTGTCTTGGAGGACTCTATGTTAAAATCAAGTTAAATATTGGTTGTTCAAAAAATTTATTAGTGAACTGAGTAAACTATGTCAGCTGTAGGAGTTATTGCAGTAACCAAGATTCATAACAGAAATGAAGGGACACATTTAAGGGATGGCAAGATGCAAGTGTCTTTTTTGTGGGGTAACAATTGGAGACTTAAAAAGTGAAATTCAATTATTCATATGATAAGAGCACTAACCATATTCAGTGTATAAACATTTAACATAATTTTAGAACATGATTTTGAAATGAAATCATGTGTGTCAGTATACAATTTTTAAAATTTCATTAATTTCAGTTGAGTTCAATTTTTTTTTATGGATAAGGGGCTGAAGTCGAAATGATATTTATTAATTATAATAAAAGTACATCAATCCTGGTTCAAAAGCATACGGGGAGGAAAAAACCAGCAAAAAAACCTTCGGTCATAGCTCATACAACCTATAACTAAAGTATAATCACATCAGTAATCTTGGGTACCTTGCCTCGCTTGTAACTTCCCTTTCCCATGGTCATATTTATTCCACTCCTAGGCTTAAAGTTTTAAGTCTACAGTTTAAATGATACTTTATAGCTTGCTCCAAATATAACACAAATGATTAATATTTCTGTCAAAAGGATTAGAGAAGCCCCGTCCAAGAATATTGAAACACACCTAATTGCCTAAATCTGAAGAAAAAAAGTTGAGTTCATTGTAATGTGTATATAATGTTCAATAAAAGGTCCAAGATATAACTTCTGAATATAGACCATTTATTTGCCATAACATTAAAATAACATCTTTTTGGATGGAAGTTTAACCACACTAAGATAGATTTAATATTTTTTATCTTCTTAATTTAATTGAAAAATCCTTGTGATGTGCACATTGAAAATTTTAGTTAACAATTTATTCATCTATTTGTATGCACATTGAATTTTGTCTAAATACTACGTGACAATTTTTTTTATTTATTTATTTATTTTTTTGTCTTTGACTCAAATACAATGCTTACCAATACCTATAAATTTGCAACTAGTTGTGCCTTCTATGCATGTCTCAACGACCTATGTCATCTATGCATGTCTCAATGACCTCTTGTTTGTAGATGCGTCCTTAAAATATCGTGAAACATTTCACCATTTGACAAGCTTTGAGGCTTTTAAAATTTGGTAAGAGATTGATTAAGGTTTCAAATGCAATTTAAATCCAATTTTTCGTCAATTGGTAATTTTATTGTAGATACTATAATATTTCCTCATAATCCAGCCCAGTGTAGACCATCATTACCCTACCAATATAATTTACAATGCAGTCGTGTTAATAGAACATTCACCCACTCGCAGATCATACAACAAGACTATAAGTTTACTCACATATCATTCACTGAAATTTTTTATAGTAAACTTAGCAATTGCTTTAGCAACTTCATACAGAACTTACCAAAGAAAAATTTGATAGAAAATCTTGCATGCTTATTATACATATGACGTGTGAAGAAAATGACTGAATTCTTCGTCGCCAATACTGCATTTACTCCCTCAACTGCCCACAGTCTAAATTTTTCTAGCAATTGTTGTATGTATAAATTGAAATATTTTTTTTGTCAACTACTTAGATGATCCTTCCATTATGATAGTGTGTATATAAAATCATAACTTCATGAGATTAGTATTGTATCTATCAATTCAACAAAGATTTAACAAATATTAGCTAATTGAATTGAAATCAACAGTTGAGCATCTCATGACTCTCTAACTAGGAAAGATAAATGATGCTCTCAGCTTAAAGCATCCATAAATGACAGTCCTAGAATGAGAATTGAAGCTATTTTATCAAGATTATGCCTATTTAGCTCAAATTACTAACTGCAATGCAAATCCTAACATGTAATTGCTATGAAATCAATACTATTTGCCTCTAGTTATGATGCTTTGCTTCATGAGTGTGTGTTATTAAATGCATAAAAAATGGCTTCTATTTAAAAGATTTTTCAAGGGTAGGGGGTAGAGTTTATTAAACCATGATTAAGGCTTGGTTAAATTAGGGGTTTCAAATGGTGAGACCATTTAAATGGTGGTTTCAAATGAGTGGACAACTTGAGTGGTCAAGATGCAACTCCAAGATGTGTGATGGAGAATTGATTTGGCTTGATCCATGTGAGCTCCCATTCTCAATCTTCATTGGTTGATCAATTTTATCCCATGTGATGGATGAGAAAATTAAGAGATTTAAATAAATGATTTAATTTAATTTATTTAGCCATGTGCACCCTGGAAAGAGTTGGAATTGATGAATTTTAACTATGCAATTAATTGATTAATTTCAATTGCACAATTATTTAATTTATTTAATCCAAAGGATTTTTAATAGTTCTATTAATTCAGAATTTGCTTGATTTGAATTGATTTGCTCACTTGATTCCTGTTTCAATTGCTTGACCAATTTTTGGTGTCTACAAATGCCCCTCTTTGAATCGATGTCCAAAGCGCATCGGTTCAAAGAATGTCTAATGTCCTTATTAACCTGATTTGAAGCAATGATGACTGATATGATTTTTAATTGATGCTTGATTCACTGATGCTAGATGAAAAACCTAATGTGAACAACTAATTTAAAATGCCCCATTGATAACGATTGAAAATTTTAATGCCCCCGTGGTGGATTGATAGATGCAGATTTGATTGATGATAGGAATGTTGCCCCTGATGAAGAAAAACACTCTGATATGAATCCTTGATTTCAGTTCTCGATGGATATGATGCCCCCTCGGTAAACAAATCAAAATGATGTGGGATGATTTTGGTTGAGTTTGAATTTTTTTGATTAGTTTCCTAATAAAATCAATGTGAAAATACCCCAGTCATGAGAGAATTTGATGATTGAAAAAATGTTTGGATATCACTTGATGACAGTCAGAATCACTTGGTTGACATTGTATTGATGCCAATCTGATAGGATGGGTAGGTTGATGGATTGGTTTGATAAATTGATAATTCGCTCTCAAGGTCTAGAGAGACGAACAAATCGATGTGCTCAAGATGAGAAAATTGATGATCAGATAAATGATTGGCATGAAATGATCAATTGTATGATTTGACTGATTGATATTTGATTTGATTGCAAAAATAGGTTTCCTCTAGACCATTAATGGTGGGAAGCTTATAGCTATAGACACTTGATATGATTCAGGTGCAAATATAGGTACAGGTGATGGACAGAATAAGGTTGCCCCTAGATGATCAGATGGTTAGGTTGCCCCTAGGTGAGAAGATCTATAGTGATGATTGTAGGATTTGAGAAACATGCAAATCCACAGAACCCGGATACACCTACATGCAAATAACCTGATACAAAGTAGAAGCACAAAAACTGAAAAAGAAGAACTCAGAGATGCTCAAAAGAAGAGTCCCAATATTATTCTCTAAGTTATGAAAAAACATTACAAAGTTTAGCCTATAAAGGTGAACAAACCCTAATAACAGAAAAGCTAGGTTGAGAAATATAATTAATATAAAGTATTAATTATATGCACCGAAGAGATAGCTTAAGTGAAAAAGAGTAAGTAAACAACTAATTACTCTAACACCCCCCCTTAAGCGAAGCTCAGGAGGTAAGCTAACCTAGTACAGCTATGAAAGCAGGGAAAGAGGGTCCCGGCAACAAGGCCTGATCAGGTACCCAACAACAAGGAAATCTCTGTAAACCGGAGACAAAGGAGAAAACCCAATGGGAAAAACTCCTCTCCAAAAAAAGATATAAAATCAAGCAAAGACAAAAAGAACGACTTCAAGAGACTCTCTCAAAGCCAGTAGTACAATGTGTGCTGCCAACCCCCCCGTGAGAGAGGGTCGAGGCTCCAAAGTCCCCCCGGAATGAAAGAACCCTTGGATCAATGAACAAACCACCATGACTCCAATGCAAAGGAGTGAAAGGAAGTGGGAACTGAAGAGGTGACCTCAAAAGATAAGGTGTCACTGGAAGGCCGAGCTGATGCTCAAAGGAGTAGACACAAGGATCCTGAAAGGGAATCCCCAATGTAAGAGGTATGACAGGTGTGCTGACACTGTCAGCAAAGAGGAGATGAGTGTCCTCTGTAGAGTCCTCAACAACTTCACCTGGTGGCTCAATGAATGGAGCTGAAGGGTCAAGCAGTGCTGAAGATGAATCCTGCTGAAGAGAAAAGTACTCCTCAGGATGAGGTGTGGCAGTCACAACACTGGTCTCTGGAACAACACAAAGGTTCAAGTGACCTGAGTGCACCGCATGATGCTCTCTCGAAAGAGGAGAGCTGAGCTCCGACAATGGAGATGGTGGACCAAAGTGAGATAAGGTGTAGAGACGGGTGGAATGATCAACTATCCTTGTAGCAATAATGCCTCCTGTCACACTATCCCTGATGAAGGATGAATCGGCCGTGAACTCAACTGTCTTCCCTGACCCACTGCGTGTAATCTGATAAATTGAGAGAAGGTTTGCAGAGAGAGATGGAACATATAATACATCATTGAATGTGCCATCCTGAATGCTGACC
>MU223412.1:12228-33942 GCA_018584345.1 Thuja plicata | reverse complement strand
AACTTTTTCCGACTGCCAGAAAAAAATTCTCGCCGAAATTTTTTTGAAAAACGCCAGAAATTTTTTTTTTCGGCCGCTGATGTCACGCTGATGTCAGCACTGCTCAGATGACGCGGGCCGGTGGTGGCCGGGCAGCAGCGCCGGCTGAGGTGGCAGCCCGGCGGTGGTTTGGTGGCGCCCGGGCTGCGCTCTGGTGGCGGCCGAGCGGGGAGGAGGCGGCAGCGGGCCCCGGCGGCGGAGCGGTGGCGCCTGGGTGGCGCGCTGCCCAGCAGCTGTGCGTGGGTGGCGCGCTGGTGGCACGGGCTGGCAGCGCCCAAAAATGTGAAAAAAGAATTTTTTTTAAAAAATTTTTGAGGTTTTTTTTTCTTGATTTTCGAGCCATACGGCCCTAGGAGGCCAAAATTTTTTGCCTATGGTCACAGAGGCCAAAATAGTTGAACTTTATATGTTTTTCGACTCTCCCAAGCCTTCTGAACACAATGGCAGCATCCATTTTGGCTCAATCTGCTCCAGAAGATTGTGCCTCCTTCAAAGTGACAGAAAAACCTCAGAAAAGCTGTGGTTGTTGTCTTTGAATCGTGGCTTCAAAGACCTTCGATCAGGCAGCGACAGGGTGGCTCTGATACCATGTAGGATTTGAGAAACATGCAAATCCACAGAACCCGAATACACCTGCATGCAAATAACCTGATACAAAATAGAAGCACAAAAACTGAAAAAGCAGAACTCAGAGATGCTCAAAAGAAGAGTCCCAATATTATTCTCTAAGTTATGAAAAAACACTACAAAGTTCAGCCTATAAAGGTGAACAAACCCTAATAACAGAAAAGCTAGGTTGCGCAATATAATTAATATAAAGTATTAATTATATGCACCTAAGAGATAGCTTAAGCGAAAAAGAGTAAGTAAACAACTAATTACTCTAACAATGATGTCCTTGATGTAGAATTGATCATTTCATGGATCAAACATTTGATGATGTAACCATGATTAACTTCTACCCCCTTTTGGGAAAATCCCATAACAAATACAATGCAAGACTAATCTAGATGAATGCAACAAACTGTCATTTTTGCAAAGAATGCATGGATTTTTCTATTTTCATCATCGATCTTTTGCGATACTTCTAGCACGTACAACAACCACCAGTGAGTTTGAAAAACCATGATAATATGAATACTGCTATCCTTAGATTTCAACCATGAAGCCGATATAACTCTCACTGGTTCAACTATGGGAGTATGAATACCTCTTTCATCGGATTCAATGTTGCAAGTGGATGTTGGCATTAAGATATGGAAGATCTAAATGACCAAGGTATCTTTTTGCATAAACAGAAAGAGATTGAATCCCTTCCATATGCACAATGTCCTCGATGACTCTTTGATGGTCATTTCCTTAGACAAAATCACATATTTTAAAGAAGCAATCTTTAAAAAGTCACACAAAAATCAAGAAAAGATGTCATGCTTTCATCACTGCCAATCTAGTCAAAACATCATTGATTAACTAAAACGACATGAATCAAGCAAACTCAATACCTCATCAAATCTTTAGTGCTATTATTGTATCTATATTTCAAATAGAACTTCATCCATTTCGATCAGTTAGGTTTTGTTCATTTTAATCTTGATAATAATAAGTTAATGAAGGTCAAGGATCACGTTGTGTCAAAATCGGATGAGAAGCGAACGATGATGTATTCAAAGGTTCAAGTGTCTATTTGGTGTGGTTTGATGCCTTGATTCATGTGAATTGGTGTCGTCTTTGGTGAAATCCATGATTTGGATTAATTGCCCCTAGTTGAATAGGAAAATGTTGATCTTGGGCAACATTTCCAAAATATGGAAAAAAAAAGCTCAGTATATGCAAGATGCGGCTTAGAGACTTTATGCATGATTTTTTAAAGAATTTTTTATTTTTTTAGATTTTTATTTTTTTTATTTTTATTTTTTATTTTTAGAGGTTTTTCACTTTTTTAGATTTTTAGAGATCACTAATTCTCAAGCAAGATCACATTGGTTTTCCCCCAATGTCTAGCAAGGTATAAGACATGACAGATGGATGAGCAAGCTGATGGATCAGAAATGGATAGGTCATGATGGATAAATGGAGTGAATGTGACCTGTAGTACCATCTCCTCAAGATTACACAAGCTAAGGAAAAGGAATATAGCCATGTGATGCATGTTTTGGAAAAGCAACAAAATCCAATGATGTAGTGCTAGATAGTATATAGGATAATTACCCGATGTCATGAAAGTGGGTGGTCCAAAAGAGTGGACATGTCAAGAGGCTTTTGAGAACAAATTCTTGCACTTTACATCCTTTATTTCGATCAAGACCAAAGGGTCAATTTAAATATAATGTGCATAGAACAACACAATCAAGGTAAAGGGATGATGGAGGTTATGAGGGGATGGTTTGGGCTTATTGCAGACTAATTAGGAATAATGAAGGTGGATTTTGGATACGCAAGATCATGATAGGGTAGCATTGATGCAACAAGTGAATAAGCTTATGGAAAGAATAATGGATGTCCAGATACCTGATGCTCATGGATATGTTCAACCTTGTCAAGATCAAAGGTGAAAGAATAAATATGGATGCAAGTAGGATAAATGGTAGGATATGGAAGATGGAGGATAGCATGGATGAAACTTGCCCCCAAGTGTAGAGTGCAAGAGGGAGGAATTACACATGATGCATGTTTGCTAGGTTTTCATCATGGTACTTGTCCAAGGTGCCAAAAGAAGTGTTTTTCACCATAGGATGAATTTATTTCTCTTTACTTTTTCTACCAAGGTGCCTATTTACCAGGTTTTCACCAAGGCACTTTTTATCCTTTTTTCTTTATTTTTTTTTGTATTTTTTAATATTTCCAACATCTTGATCTTTGGATAATGCTCTTTTAAAAGATATGCTATATAGAACCATGGCTATGGAAAGAATGCTCAAATATATTGATAAGGTGATGATAAAGGATATATATGGAGGATAAAGATAGATGGTGGTTAATGTTTTTGGCCATAGATTGGATAAGAGGGATGGAAAGATGGAAAGCAGGTGTTAAATAATGGATATGAGGATAAGAATAAGGTATGTTGTGGATGGAAATGTTGGCAAGATCAACTTTGACACACACATTTAAGGGTGATGGAATGATGGAGGAACAATGGATGAAGGAGGTGAGGATGTATCTAAGATAGAGGATTTTGGGATATAGGAACCCAAAGTAGACTTGGAAAGTGGAAAATGTCTGGAAGAAGATGGAGTGAAATCCTTTGGAAGCTTGAGTGTCAACTTTGATTTTTCTTTTGTGTGAAAGCCTTTCAGAAGTGACTTGGGAATCCACATAACTGTTGATTTTTCCTTCTTTTGTGATTCTTTTGAATGCATTTCTTCAATGAGGGATTTAGGAACCCACAATTTGTTTGATTTTTATTTTTTCTTGATGGACCTTTGTGGTCTCTTTGATATTTTAATTTTCTTTGTGGACCTTGGTGGCCTTTCGGATATTTATTTTATCTTTTCATTCACATGTCGATTAGATGGGACATGGTGATCTTTATACATATGTGGATTCTTGGATTTCTTATTTTTATGATGCGCATCCAAATTTCTTCCAAAAGACTTGGGAATGGTGGGTAAATAGGAATAATATGGAGGGTTCATATGGATTGGTGTTTGGACATTATTCAAGTGTGTGTGCCTTCATTGTTCTTGATACATGGTAGGGTAAGTGAATGAAGAGCTAGGGATGGTAGGCATGGTTGATGGAGGAATTTAGGGACCTAATATGGATGAAAGAGATGAATACTTTAGTTTTGGGACATAAGAACCCAAAATGGATTTGGAGGATGGTGAAGGCTGATTCTTAAATTTGAATGGAGGGAGATAAGGTGTGAAAGATATTTTAACCTCTTTGGAGTGAGCTGCATTTTTGAGGTTCTCATCTTTAAGATCTATCTTTATACCAATAGGCTCATGGGTAGCTTTCATAGGAACAAGTTTGATAGGATCAACAGAGGATTGAGGGGATTTATTATCATGCAAGGAATTTGGAGGAATGATGGTTACTTGAGCTGAATATGGAGGAGTATAAAAAGGATTTAATGGGATACTTTGATCTTGAAAAGGATCTTTGGATGATGTAGAGAGTCTATTTTTCTCTTGATTTTAAATATGTTCATTGGAAATGGTGGAAGAGACATCTTTCTCTTTCTTGGGAAATAGACAAGATATGGAGCTTGGAAGAATACTTTGGTCTTGATATGGAAAGGTATCATCTTGGAAGAAGTGAAAGGGTGTAAGGGGATCGTCATGGGATTTTATGAATATGGGAATTTCATCAAGTATGGGAGGATATTGTTTAACATCTTGATCTTGATCTTTATTGATATTTTTTTCTTCACACTTTGGATTATCCTCTTGACATGGGTCCACTTCTAAGGACAAGGTATGAGTTTGGGTATGGATGGTGGATTCTTGGAGAAATGACGTAGGATCCTTTTGAATGGGTATAATAGGCATTAAATTACATGAAGGTTTGGGGTCCATGACCCTTGAGGCATGAAAAGGATTTGTATAAAGATGTAAGCTTGTATTTCTCGTAGAGGTAGACCTTGATGGTAGACATAATTAGCATGAAAAGCATTATGTGCTTTGTTCAATGGAGGCATTTTGTCCAGATTTGCTTCTTTAAGAGATGAATGAATGGGTGAAGAAGTAAAGGATATAGGAGAACCATTGCTAGACAGAGTTTTGTGCATTAGATCTTTCTTGAGAGTAGTATCTTTCTCTTCATCCTCTTGATCAAAGATAGGATGGTCATGAAGTTGTTCTTGATCAAAGATGGGTTTGTTGTGCTTAAATGCTTCTTTCATTGAAGATGATGAAGATACAGATGAATCATGTTCATAAAGAAAAGGAAAGATTGATCTTAATGATGGCTTGTTAGATGATGTATCCTTTTCTTTTTCCTCATCCTTCTTTAAGGTTTATGTATCATAGTTATGAGGAAGCTTAACTCCTAATCGAGCTAAGTTTAAGAAATATATTTCTTTATCCCTCTTCAATATTTTTTCCATGACTTCAAGGAATATGGGATCTAGGGATGCCTCCTAAACTTCCTCTTCAGTTACTTCTTTGTCTTCATGCCTATGACAATTTTATCTTAGTTTTCCTTAGGAATGATTCATATTTCAAATAGATCCATGATATGATTTCCTTTCTCTTTTCCAAATGATTGATTTATCCTTTGAAAATTTCTTGACATCCTAAATTTATAAGGACTTGATCCAATCTATTGTACTAGATAAGAAGTACTCCAAAAAGGGTATCTAGATATAATTTCCAAATTTTCAAAAACCCTTGGGAGATACCCACTATTTGAGTGTCTAAGTTTGTACGTGTTAGTTCAGAGCTGGCATGCGCTACTTTAACTATTTTTACGCGCTTAATGGAAAAATACAACGCGCTGGTTGAATATTTAGGCACGCTACTTGATAGCTGGTAAGTGTTAAAGTAATGTTGCAATCTCTAATTCTTGTTTTAAAAGCAGTAAAAGTCTATTCACACTCGTTATTTATCTGGTCACAGGCGATAGATGTCTGTTTACAAGTGCTAATTAATGGTTGATAGGCATCACTTCTCTATTGATACGTGTTAAAAGACTTCTAGAACAAGAAATTTTATTGCTTTGGATCACCTTTTGATTGATTTAGAAAAGTTTTAACACGTGATCAGATCTGGATGAATGCAACCTTTTTGCAATATAAAACATCACCACAACACTCACAACAAAGAAATGTTTTAACCCTTAATCTATACATAAAGTGTATGTTCTCAATCATTTTCAGGGGTCTTTCACAAAAATGTCTTCCAAGCAATCTACCTATGGACAAATTTGGATTTTAAATGGCTTTAGTAGGTAGGTATTGCTATTTTAACCAGGTTGTAATCAAGATTCCATTTGAAACATTTCAAGTCTCATCCCCCATTATAGAGGCCTCCCACATGCATAAAAACATAATTTTGCGCAATCCCAAAGGACTACTAGAGGAGGTTTAATTCTCAATTCCTTCTGTCACTCACCCCATTAAGGATAAATGCACTTTTATTATAGTGGGTTGGATTTCCATGGCTAAAATGGTGTATCCCACTTCGCTCATTCCCTCTCACCATCCTCGAAAAGGAAAATCTCAAGAGGTAGGCCCACTAATCTTAGATAACATGTTCATTGAAAGCAAGCAATTGAAAAGCTCAAATAGGTTTGGGAATTTGATTCACCAAAGGTGAAGAGAATATCCCTACTATTCTCACAATTCCAAACACAATTAATACTTGTTCATTTCCACCTCTTAAACTAAGAGATTTGAAGTGTTTTTGGCTTTTTGATTCACTCAAAGAGTGAAAAGCATATACCTAGAACTTCGCATCCAAAAACAAGGAGGTTTTAATTATGTGTTTGTTCAATTCCCTTAGGTTCTTCCACTAGTAAATTTGAGCCCTTTTTTCGATGGTCATGTGTCACAATTCTGAAACTACCCTGTAGAGAAAGTGACACATATCGATGTTGCATTTTTGGTGTCGGAGACCTTATAATATTGAGCTTCTCTTTGTTTCAAGAATATTTTAACATTATCTACTTAACAGGGCCAACCACGTGAAGGTGGAAGCTCATATGGCCCCTCCTAGGAGCCTCTTATGACCCTTTACGACACTTTAAGACCTCTAAGATGTATTATTAGGGATTATAAAGGGTCATAAATGGTCATGAGGGGTCCTGGGACACAATAGCTGAGACACATAAAAATAGGCATCATGGTCACAATTGTTTGGAAACACAACATAGTTGAGTGGTATACCCATATGATGCAACACAACCACTACTCCTCCAGTGGTTGTGTGGTGCAAAGCACCTCCCATTTTGATGTGTTTAGTATGTTTTAGGTTTATTTTAGGTTTTTTGTGTGAGTTACAATAAGATCCACTAGGTTGAATCCAATTTGGTTCATCTCCATGTTTGTAAGAGCGAAATGAGCTCATAAGTGATATTGTGGTCATTTTGGCCTAAAAAAGGAAAAGTTTATATTTTTGGGTAACTTGGGTTTATAGTGTCTTTTAGGAGCCTAGGTAACCTAAATAGGGTCATAGAAGTCAAACTCATGCATCGAGTTGACTAAAAGAGTCAAAAAGCAAAAATGCTAAAAAGTTGCTAGCAACTTTTGAAAGTTGCTCAAGCAACTTTTGCAACTTTTTGCAAGAAGTTGCAAATGGGATTTGGAGAGGTTGTAACTACCCATGATTGGGTATTTAAGCATGGATGGATTATTTTCAGAAGGTTAATGAAGTTTTGATTTGTACAACTTATTTGTGACCCTCTGTACGGATGTCTTAGATTGTATACTTGTAATTCACAGTACTTTTTGCATTTTGTACGGCTGTGTATGGATTGGGAAAGGAGATCGGATCACATGGGGGTTTAGTTTTTCAAAATATATTTCTTTTACATATTTTATTTTTCTTTGAAGTTATAGGAGTGTAGAGTTATAGTATATTTGAAGCCACTGGTCTACAAGTTCCAGTTGCAGAGTTGCAGAGGTGAAAATGGCTGTAACCTAGACATCCACCATTGAAAATGGCTAAAACCATGGGGGATGAAGGGTTAGGGTCTGTAAATATTTTTTTTTCTTTCATTTTGTTTTTTTCAATGGATTTTCTACACCAAGAGTGAAGCCCTATGGCTGACTGTTAGGCAGGTGAGCCTGGATAGGGTAAAGAATGAATTGTATCAAGCACCCATGATCTTGGATGGTGAACTTAGTGGCATGTGCAGAAGCCCTAAAGTGTTCCCATGAAGAATCAAATGGTGATAAATGATTACAGGAAGTTTTAAGACCAATTTGATGGCATTTTGTCTTGACTGGTCCAGAGACCTAGAATAAAGGTTGAAAACTAGGGCCTTGTGAAAACTAGGGTTGTGGGTGCATTGAGAAGCTAGGATTTTGGATTCTAGTAGAGTTGGTGGAAACCTTGAATATTTTAAAGGTATTATATGAGGTTTTTTGGAGGATTTGGGAGCTTTAGACCCAAAATAGTGAAATTTGACCTACTAGGAAATGAGCCAATTAGGCCTCCTAGTGAATTTGACCATAATTGGATTGGTAGAGTATCTAGAAGTGTGGGGAAAGGTTCTAATTGAATTTTAAAGGGCCAAGGATGTAGACAAGATTATATGGAATTTATGGGAGAGATCCTAAGAAAGGGTTTGGGATTCTTGGGGAAGTTCTAGTGGAAAAGCCTAGGAAATTGAAGGACTAGTGGGACTAGTTGAACCTAGGAGTATTTGTGTCTTCAACCAAAACAACTATACCTAGGAGGAAATTTGATAGGGAGGGTCTTGGAGATCCATATGGGAAAAGTACACATGGAGGGATAAACATTGGATGGTTGGAGAAAAGGAATAAGCACTTTTAGAGGAAGAAAGACTAGAACCCTAAACCCTCTGCATCAGAGTGGTATCAGAGCCAGAATTTCTTGAAGTTTGTGTATGTTTGAAGGGGAGGAGAGTCAAGAGGTTGAAAGCATGCCTCCTAAGGAAATGAGTAGGGATGTCATTGTGGAATTAGTTTAGGGTCTCTTGGAGAAGGCTAGTGTTTTAGAAACAAGGAGTAATAAGAAAGTAACTAAATGGGGAGATGAGAGTGATGATGAAGAGACTCAAAATCAGTCAGGAGAATCTAAAGGAAAAGAAGTGGAGATGGATAAAGACCAAAATGTATTCTTGGATGCCTTTAAGTCCATCAACAAAGACAACATGGAACACATACCCTACTATTGTGGAAGCTTGAATTGTGAAGAGTTGTTTGGTTGGCTAGAGGCCATAGACAATTAGTTTGATTATAAAGAAGTGGTAGAGGAGAAGAGGGTCAACTATGCCAAGGATAGACTCAAAGGATCTGCATTGGTGTGGTTGAACATGATGCAGGATGATAGGGTAACCAATGGAAAGAAGAAGATAGTTTCTTGGGAGAGGATGAAGATCATATTGAGGGCACAATTCTTGCCCATTGATTATGAGATTCAAATATATCAAAAGTTGTAGAACTTGAGGCAAAAGGAGATTGCAGTAAGTGCCTATACCGAGGAGTTTCAAAAATTGAGCCTAAGGGAAAGGAGACAAGAAGAATAAATGGAGAAGGTAGCAAGGTACCTAAATGGATTGAGGTAGGGAATCTAGGATGAAAGTAGCATGATGGCTCCTGACAGTATGGATAATTTTTTTCAGTTGGCTTTGAGAGCAGAGGATAAGGCTAGGAGGAGGAATGATTTCCGTCAAAGAGGAAGGGGTAATAACAATAACAGAGGATTCAGAGGTAGGATTAACTTTGGTAGAGGATAAAGCCCAAGTAGGCTAGGAGAGAATTAGTCTATGGACAATAGTGGGAGAAATCAGTACAGAGGCTCCTTTCAAAGAGGGGGATACAGAGGAAGAGGGCCTCCAAGATGTAGATTTCAGTCCCAAGGAAGGACAAATTTAGTTTTCACTGACAGATGTTATAACTACAATCAAGTGGGCCATATAATGGGTAGGTGTCCTGAAAAGACCTCCACATCATCTATGGGGAAAGAATAAATCAGTTTGTGCAAGAGGATGACACTCAAAGTGTCACTTCTCCTATCTCCAAAGCAGGGCCAATATTGGATGGGGAGAATCTAATGTTGAGAAGGACTTTGTTGAAAGTACCTAATACCATAGAGCCACCTCAAAGAAATAATTTTTTTAAGACTACTTGTAGGTCTCATGGAAAGATCTGCAAAGTGAAAGTGGACTCTGGATCCACTAAGAATATAGTATCAATAGAGATGGTGGACAAACTGAAACTTAGAAGGATACCTCATACCACTCCCTACAAGGTATCATGGCTAAACAAGGGGAAACAAATAGTGGTAGATGAGAAAACCATGGTGGAGTTTGAAATAGGTGAGTATAAGGACAAGGTCCTATATGACATATTGTTCATGGATGCATGCCATCTTCTTTTTGGATGTCCATGGAAATATGATGTGAAGGCTATTTATGATGGAGAAAAGAACAACTATGTCATCACCAAGCTAGGGAAGAAGTTTCAAATGGATCCATTGCAAGAAACTAATGAAGAGAAGCATGTGGGAACCAGTGTGATTCTCTTGAGTGGAAAGGATTTTTTAAAAGCTATGAAGAAGGAGAGATGGGTTTGTTGTGCAGTGATAGTGAATCCAAAGGAGGAGACCACGGAGAAAGCCAACATGCCACCAGAGGTACAAGCATTGTTGGAAAGGTATCATGACATAGTGGATAATGGTTTTCCAAGTGCATTACCATCCATGAGGGATGTGAGTCATCAGATAGACCTCATACCTGGAGAAAATTTGCCAAACAAGGCAGCATATAAGATGAAACCAAGTGAAAATGCAGAGATAGAAAAACAGATTCAAGATTTGTTGGAGAAAGGACTAATAAGGAAGAGTTTGAGTCCTTGTGCTGTGCCAACTACCCTTGTGCCTAAGAAGGATGGAAAATGGAGGATGTTTACGAAATGCAGGGCTATAAAAGATATCACAATCAGATATAGATTCCCAATGCTCCAGATTGAGGATTTGATGGATAACTTGCGTGGTTCTTGTTATTTCTCCAAGGTAGATTTGAACTTAGGATATCACCAAATCAGAGTTAGACCTGGTGATGAATGGAAGACAGCCTTCAAAACCAATGAAGGGTTGTATGAGTGGATAGTAATGCCCTTTGGCCTAAGTAATGCACCTAGCATGTTCACGAGGCTCATGAATGAAGTGCTAGCAGATTTTATTGGTAAGTTTATAATAGTATATCTTGATGACATTTTGATATTTAGCGGGTCTAGGGAGGAGCACATGACGAATTTGGAGATGATCTTGAGGAAGTTACATCAAGATAAGTTTTTGATCAATCAAGAAAAGTGTGAGTTCCTGAAAATTGAATTAGTTTATCTTGGTTTTGTGGATGCTAATGGATTTTTGAAGATGGATCCTGATAAGGTTAAGTCAATTTTAGAATGGCCTACACCTAGGTCCATAGGGGATGTTAGGAGTTTTCATGGATTGGCCTCCTACTATAGGAAATTTGTGAGAAATTTTAGTCATGTATGTGCCCCTATCCTCAACACTATCAAAGGAGGAATCAAATGATAGTTTAAGTGGACTATAACAACAGACCAAGGATTTGAAATGTTGAAAAAGAGGATAGAAGAATTACAGGTACACTTAGGTTTCCCAACTTCAACTATTTGTGGTAGAGTGTGATGCTAGTAATCTAGCCATAGGAGCAGTGTTAAGTCAAGAGGGACACCCTGTGGCATTCTTCTTAGAGAGGTTGAATGAGGCCAAAAAAAATTACTTCACCTATGATTTGGAGTTGTATGCTATGGTAAAAGCCCTAAAAAATGGAGACACTATCTCCTACCAAGGGAATTTGTGGTCTACACAGATAACCATGCCCTTAGCTTCTTGAATGGGAAAGAGAAATTGAACCAAAGACATCTTAAGTGGGTAGAGTCTTTGCAAGGCTACACATTTGTTATCAAACACAAGAAGGGAGTTAGCAACAAGGTTTTTGATGCTCTAAGCAGAAGAATATTGGCTATATAGGAGATGCAATTGCAAAGTGTGGGAATGGATGATTTGAAAGACCTCTACAAAGAGGATAATGATTTCAAAGATGCCTATGAGGCATGTGTAAAGTTTCAAAAGGGGTTCAAAGTGGACTTCACTGAATTTGTGTTGTAGGAGGGACTATTGTTCAAAGGACACCTAATGTGTATACCTTAGTGCTCAATGAGGGAGAACATTATGAAGGAGAAACACCAAGGAAGCTTGGGAGGCCACTTTGGAGTGGATAAAACACATGAGCAAGTAAATAGGAATTAATATTGGCCTGGGTTACAGTCAGATGTTATTAAATTTGTGGAGCACTGTCAGATATGCTAGAGGGATAAAGGACAAAGCAGTAACACTGGGTTGTATCAACCTCTATCCATACCTCAGAGGCCTTGGGAGTGTCTAAGTATGGACTTCATTTTGGGATTACCAAAGACATCAAAGGGACATGACATGGTTTTTGTTGTGGTGGACCATTTTAGTAAGATGTCACACTTCATTCAATGTAAGAAAACCAATGATGCTTCACATATTGTAGGCTTATTCTTCAGAGACATTGTAAGAATCCATGGACTGCCACTGAATGTAGTGAGTGACAGAGATAGTAAGTTTGTGGGTCACTTTTGGAGGACTCTTTGGAAGATGCTAGGTACAAACTTGTCTTTCTCTTTAGCCTACCATCCATATTAAGATGGACAAATAGAGGTAGTAAATAGGTCACTTGGGAACTTGCTAAGATGTTTGACAAAGTAGCATGGAAAGTCATGGGATCATATCATAGGGCAAGAAGAATATGCTTATAATGACTCCATTAATAGGAGTACTATAAAAATCCCATTTGAGATAGTTTATGTGGCTAATCCTAGCGGGATTCTAGAGTTGAGGGATCTCAGTTTACAAGACAAGAGGAGTGCTCAAGAGGAGTCATTTGTAGAATAGATGAAGGAGCTGCATGATCAAGTTAAAAAGACTCTACAGAAGCAAGGAGAGAAACATAAATCCAAAATAGATCAGACAAGAAGGGATTTCTAGTTTAAGGTGGGGTATCTAGTACTTTCCTATCTCAGAAAGGAAATACTATGCATGGGTAAGCCAACCAAATTACTCATGAAGAAGATAGGACCACTGAGGATATTGCATAAGTATGGAAATAATGCATATGAAGTGGAGTTTCCTCTAGATTTGGGAATTTCACCAATCTTCAATGTATGTGACTTGTATCCCTAAAAGGGACCATCCTCAAACATTGGAAAACAAACTCTTTCAGAGTTGGAAGATGCAGATTGGATCAAGGATTTGCCTACCCCACACCCTCTACAGTTAGACAGTATACTTTATTCTGAGGTGATCAAGAAGACAAGGAAGGGTACCTACAAAGAGTATCTAATCAAGTGGTAGGGACTACTTGAAGTTGAAGCCACTTGGATGACAAAGATAGACATTCTGAAGCATGGGGTCACCATTGAAGACCTCCTAACTCAAGGGACTTGACTTCTTTGTCCCAAGGGAGTGTGATGCAGAGAACCTCCCATTTTGATGTGTTTAGTATGTTTTAGGGTTATGTTAGGTGTTTTGTGTGATTTACGATAAGATCCACTATGTTGGATCCAATTTGGTTCAACTCCATGTTTGTAAGAGCCAAATGAGCTCATAAGTGATATCGTGGTCATTTTGGCCTAAAAAGGGAAAAGTTTCTATTTTTGAGTAACTTGGGTTTATAGTGTCTTTGAGGACCCTAGGTAACCTAACTAGGGTCATGGAAGTCAAACTCATGCATCGATTTGACTAAAAGAGTCAAAAAGCAAAAATGCTAAAAAATTGCTAGCAACTTTTGAAAGTTGCTCGAGCAACTTTTGCAACTTTCTGCAAGAAGTTGCAAATGGGAGTTGGAGTGGTTGTAAATACCAATTCTCAAGTATTTGAGCATGGATGGATGATTTTTAGAAGGTTAATAAAGTTTTTATTTATACAACTTATTTGTGAACCCTCTGTACAGATGTCTTAGACTGTATACTTGTAATTCACAGTGCTTTCTACAATCTGTATAGCTGTGTACGGATTGGGAAAGGAGATCAGAACCCATGGGGGTTTAGTGTTTCAAAATAGATTTATTTTACATATTTTAGTTTTCTTTTAAGTTATAGGAGAGTAGAGTTATAGTAGATTTGAAGCCACTGGTCTGCAAGTTCCAGTTGCAGAGTTGCAGAGGTGAAAATGGCTCTCTATTGATGATTAGTGCCCAACACTTAGTCATTTCATTAGGTAGTTTTAGTTGGCTATCATTGTGGCTGAGCTAAAACTATACAAGGTCGAGCAACATTGCCAAGCAATTTTTTAGTATGGCTAGTCACATTGCCGAGCCGAGTTGCATTGCTGAGCCAAGTAGAGACAGAGATGTTAAATGCCAAGCAACAGACAGTCAAAGTGCCGAGCATGACAGTTTTTGTATACTTGTCAGGAATGATCCAAACTTCAAGGATAAGTGATCCGACCAACTTGAATAAGCTTTTTGGGCCGACATTGTATGCATTTAATATTTTTATACGGAGTAATTATGCATTCAATTGTTTTATCCTATGCATTACTCATTGTAAGCATTAATTGTTTTACCATCAAGGCATGGGTATTGGATCTTGATCATTGATCTAGATCTAGATCTCACTGTCAGATCTGTACAGATATATTAGATTGCTTCAAAACCCTATTTTGAATTAGAGTGTGCAAGAGACATAAGAGAAGTTTTTTTTGAAGTGACTGCATTTTGTGGTGAAATGCATACAGGGTTATTTTTCTCAGAAGTAGAGATCAAGTAGAGCATAACATAGTGAACAACAGAGTAAAGACAAATCAGATTATAAGATTAGAAGAGATACTGAAAAGAGGAGATCCATTATCAGCATCAGAGTGCATATCGAAGGATCAATACTTGAGACTTTTTAATCATTGTATCAGGTGAAAATCTCTTAACAGAGTGGTTTTAGCAGGCCTTTATTTATCTCTTAACAGAGTGCTTACTTCATTGTAAGTTTAAATCCTTTAACAAGGTAGATTGTAATGATATGAAGCTTTTAACAAAGCAAACCTCTAACAGGGTAGATTACAATTTTGTAGTCAAACATTGTAACCTTAACAGATACACTTTATTACTGTAGTAGTGGAGACTTTTGTGGGTGTCATCCCCACCCTAGTTTTACCTATTTGGGTTTCTGGGTTACCAATTTATTGTGTTATGTGTTAATTATTTCATGGTGTGGATGCTATCTGAGATTACATTAGATTCATTTATGTATGAATGTGCTATCAGTTTGTTTTAAGTGTTTATATTTGAAGATTTGATTCACCCCCCCCCTCTCAGTATCTTGCTTTCCCATTATTGTATTTCCAACAATTGGTATCAGAGCTTAGTTCTCCAAAAAGGTTATAATCAGCATGAGAATTAAGATCTTGAGATGGAGATCTACAATATGGGTAAAGTCATTGAGAATCAAAAGATTGATGTTCAGTTAGCACTACAACAGCTTGAGTCTGCAAGACAAGAATTAAAGGAGTCCTTGGCTACAAGAAAAGATTTGGCCAAACAAATGAATGACACTCATTATCAGGAAGAGGACACCACAAATCGATTTCAGAATGGAGTTTCCACTGAGAGCGATGCTGCAATAGTAGATCTACTAGAAAAGAACAGTGCACTATGTGAAGACGTCAAAATTTTGAAAAAGGAACAAGAAGCCCAATCAATAAGGATTTGTGAAGTTGTTGAACAGAAAAAGAAAGCCGAAGATGAAAAGGCTATGGAAGAAGAAGACAAGAGAATGCTATCTACCAGACTTGATGAAAGAACACATGATGTGCAAACCATGACAGTCAATCAAGTGGACATGGCTAATCAACTACTACTTGAAAATCAGGAGATCAACAGGAAAGACTTGGAGATTGTTAATCTTAGATCTGAGAGCAATCAATTGAAAGATGAATTGAGATCTAAGAAAGAAATCAATAATAGAGTGAATGATCTGAGTGCAGCTATGAGCTACTTTGAACAAATGGTGGAAGCATCAAGAAGACCTAAAGATTCTTCTGTATTACGTCACATTGAACAACATTCAACCACTGAAAATGGAGAATCATCTAAGATGGGTGAAAGAAAGAATGCAAAGCCGAGAAACAACAAACTTATTTGTCACCACTGTGGAAAACCAAGCGATACAACAAACATTTTTCGAAGCAAGAATGGTAAGTCCAATTCGAAAACTAACTTTAATGGTTACTGCTTTAACTGTAATAAGTTTGGACATCAAGCACATGAATGCAAGGCAAAGGCAAGCAAAACACCTAGATTCAATGGTAATTGCTATAATTGTCACAAATATGGTGATGGAGCACAAGATTGTAGATCTAAAGGTAAACAGCAGTGGACATCAAAAGTACAAGAGAAATCACCAAGAAAAGGCAATACTCACAATTGGGATTACAATACATGGCATAGTTGTCATTACTATGGTGAGTATGGACATGTTCCATAAAACTGCCTAAGGACACATTTCAGAGGTAAACCTAAAATTTGGATGAATGGAAGCCTAGTTACTCACAGTTGTCTAAAAATTGGTCATACAAGGAAAGATTGCAAGACTAGGGTACCTGCTCCTACTGTTGAGAAAATAAGGAAACAGATGAACAGGACATGGGTTAAGAAGTTTGAACCATGCAGCACTGAAGCCAATGAAGTTGAGGTCACCCAATCCAATGGATTAGGTGATCACATCATCTCCAACTAAGAGAAAGAGGTATGTAAGGAACTGTATTTAAAATTCTTATCTTACATCAGTTCCTAACATGTAATGTACAAAAAGTCCATAAATTTGCATATGTTAAAGATGCACCAGGACATATTTGAAGACAAAATGCTGAGTTGAGAAAATTGCACTATAGGTGTCGAGCATCTATCATGATCACTAAAGCCGAGTCCTTTAGTAAGTGCCAAGTTTTGTTGGCTGAGTAAATTTCTGTGAAGGCTGAGTGTAGTGAGCCGAGTGGGATGCAAGTTGTGTTAGAGCCCAGAATAGCTGGCTTGGACTAAATCAATGGGGAAAACATTTAATGATCACCTACTTTTACCCTTCATAGCTTATAAAGTATGAACAATTGATATTTTCATTTTCACCTTGTGATTTTACCATTTACGGAGCGATTGAAGCAATTTACTAAATTGATCTTAACGGAGCTAGGAACGAAGATTTCATCAATGTGCCATCAGCAATCTTAAAGAAAATAGTGAACAGAGAATAGTGTGAAGCATCACTTGCCGAGGTATTCTATTTTCCATCTCTCAAACCCTAAATTTTAGAGTTATGGCTGCAAGTTCTTCTGCACCAGCCAAGAGTATGGAAGAAGAACAAGAACAGATTTAGTTGATTTGGAGTGATGAATGCGAGCCTATTAACTTTCAATCCATCCCTGAAAGTGTGATACAAAGTGATTTAATGGGAGCCCTCTCATCCATTCCTCCCAAGGTACTTACGATTCATGATGTTCAATCATGTTATATGGTTAAAATTGGAGAAGTAGGTGATAATGAATTAAGGAAATCCTACAGTAAATTGTGTGAAAATGGAGTTCTGAAGGTAGAATTCAAACACTTAGCCAAAAAAGGGTTAACTCGTGCGCTAGATTTTCCTCAAGGTTTCAAAGATGAATGGATCAAGGTTATCCTTAGCCAAGTTCAGGACATGAGCATGTGGCTAGACAATGGACCAGTCAAGATCACCAGAAGCATGATTCATCGGGTGACTGGATATTATCCTATAGTGAATGGAAAGCGAACCATGAGGGATAAAAACAAAGAGGAAATTACATTGAACATTGGAGCAGTATGGAATAACATAGGTATGACTATCTCTACAATCACTAACCTAGAACTTGATTTTGGAGTAAGGGTAATTGCACTCAAGTTCTATCAGTCCAGCATATTGGATAGTGTTCCCTGCACAGCAGTTGATCAGGCATGGAAAATTGTGAAGAAGAATCACACATATGATCTTGCCGAGCTACAATAGACACAGTTGTCTGAGAACCTTGCATCAATCAGAAAGGCTAAGGGCTCATCATGTAAGTTTGGATCTTTACTAGCATGTATATTTTTCTTCATTCAGGATACATTTCCTACACTAGGAAATATTGTTTAGAAAAAGGATAGGCCCATAACAGTTTAGATTAGTGAATGTATTGAGAAGTTGGGAAGCAATTTCAATAGCATTATGGGTAGCTATTTTGTAGAATTCAAGAAGAGAATGAGATTAAGGACTAGGATTCCTAAGTCACTAGTAGAGAAGCACTATGAGGAAATCTATTTTCTAGTTGATACAGATAACACTTATATCAAGGCATCGACTCCTAGAATAACATGTTTAGAGCCCTTTCCATATGAGATTAATGTTGATGATGCATTAGCCACCATCATTGCACTCCTAGCTGAGGCTATTGACACCACAGCAGAGAGATTTGGAAACTATGAAGAAGCTAAGGCTAAGATTTCAAGAGGTTTGAATGAAGGAACTATGGAGAGGAAAAGAAAGAAGATAGTGAAAAATCTAAAGAAAATGGTTGGCTTGGGTAGTGATGAAGAACCTGATGATGCACCTCTAGGTCTGTCCACTAGACAAGGTGAGGATATTTCTACTGAGGAGGAAGTCAGTGCATCAGAAGAAGTTACACAGAAGGCTAAGGGCAAGAAGCCATCAATTGTTATAGTAACCAAGCCTAGCTGAGAAAAACCCAAGGTTACACCTCCTACAGCTAATCATCCAAGGTCAAGAGCATCTACTGTCACTTGCCCAGTAGAAGTGCAAACAAAAGCGTATGGTAAGAGAAAAGTTTTTGAAAGTACTTCTAGTAAGGAAGCAAAGGTTTCTTCTAAGGCTGTGCCGAGTGAGCCAGCAAAAAGACCAAGGAGAAAATTGAATTTGCCAATAGATAGTGATGAGGAGAAGATAGAAACTGATGAACCCATAAACATACCTAAAGCTCAATTCAAGAAACCAGTAAGCATTGATGAGGTATGTGATACTTTAAGGAATTCAGCAGGGTTAGCAACATTTAAGTTCATCAAATATGACAAGTTGAAAATAGTAGATAGGCACAAAGTTCAGGAAGATCTCTTGGACATGATGAGTACCTTCAAATTGACTCCTACAGAGATAGGAAATCATTTGCCTGATGAACTATATGACTTTCTGTCAAGCAAATGGGAATTTACACTGGCCATTGAAAGACAGATCAGGGAAGGAACCCTAGCAAAGATAATTCCTGAGTTAACTTCTAAACAATGAACCAAATTCATAGAGGATTACAAGAATAGGTTTATTCCCAAACTCAGAGGATATGCTGTTTTGAAGAATGACATTGAAGGTGTAGTGTAGCAAAGCACAAGGATTTGGAAAGAGATTTTTGGATTGCTCATTCCAAAAGATAAGAAATCTGGTGAAGGGCCATCCGAGCAAAAGACAAAAGAAGTGGAAGAAAAGACTACCCCTGAACCACAGATACTTAAAGATCAAATTATAGTAGAATAGGACAAGACCAAGGATGCATTAGATGCAACAAAAACTGTTGATCTGACCACAAACATTCCCATGGATTATATAGTTGATGATCCAAGCAATTTGAATGCCGAGGAACAATAGATGCTGAGTGGAAAGGACTCTGATTCGCCTATTAAGGCAGTTGATACTGAAGAAGAAAAGTCCACAGCATCTGGTGATAAAATTGAAGCTGGCAGTATTTAGCAAAGTGAAGGGCAACAACAAGCAAATGAGCAAGAGGTAACTTCACAAGATCCACCTATTTTAGAGGTTGTGAAGATAGTTTTAGATAGTGGTGTAGTAACAACAGATGTTGCTGATAAGCCTAAAGAAGAAGAGGCAGCACAAGTTTTAGTTGAGCTACCACACTCTACATCATCCACTCCCATGGGTCCCAAAATAGGTGGTATGCCGAATCCACAGACTATATTGACAAAATTGAAGGAGGCATTAGAGACTGAAACTGAAAAAGGGAAAGATATTATGCTGCCGAGCATAAGTTCTCCAGAAATGAAGAAGAAGATCTTGAAGAAGAAGTCATAGATTTTAGATGTAACACTAGATGAAGTCATTGTGATTCCACAATGGGATCCCAATGAGTTATCTTTTGAACAAATTGGGACTCTTCAAGAGTTACTTAAAAGGAAGAAAAGATAGGAAGAGATGAAGATAGAACAAAAGAAAAAGTAGGTGTTGCACGACATCAAAGACATATTTACAAAGGATTTTGACTTAGAGGATGAAATGCCTCAAGCTCCAATCATAGATCAACTATTCACCATTGTACATAAAGTAACAGATGAGGACATTGACAGTAATGAGAAGCTTCTATAATGGTCCCGGAGAAGATTTGAGAGCAAAGTTCTAGAGAAGATTTCAGAAGAGATAGCAACAAAACAGGTTGAACTTTCTGTTCTTGTAGAAACCTTAAAGAAAGATACAGCCAATGTTTATTCTTTGTATAAGAAATTATGTGATGTTGAATTTTTCACAAAGGATAATTTACAACTTGTTGAGAAGCTACAGTTAGATTTGAGATCAGCTGGTACTACTTTAGGTAAAGATACTACCTCCAGTTCTTTACATTTTAATAAGTTGATTAATGCACAAAGGAGAATAGCCAAGCTTATGGCTGAAGATGGTTGCATAAGGGCCAAGTTGATAACTATTCAGACAAGCTTGTTGCCTCATTTGGAGGTAATACAAAAGGAAATTTTAAAAGCTAAGGAGTTATCACAGAGCAGTGTAAATCTATCGACTGCAGAGAGTTTAGTGAGTCTAGTTGCCAAGCTAGAAATAAAAATGGAAGTTATGAAGGTTGCAAAGGAAAGCTGGGATACAACATTTGAATCCACCCTGCAGCTTCATAAGAAATTTTTGGATAAGTACAACTTAACCCCACCAACAATCAGTGACAAAAACAAGGGGGAAGTTAATACTATGGAAGGAGGAAGTTAGTAAAGAGTTATGAAAGGATACATCAGTACAAAAAAGGTACACTTGTATATAATTTTTGTAGGCATTGTAAACTTTTGTATAAGTATATTCCTAGGGGGAGTACTTAACATACTTAGGCAATACATTTTGATGAAATGTACAGAAGTAATGGTAAGTGTTTTTGCCACTAATACCAAAGGGGGAGATTGTTAATCTCTAAGCTCTGTTGATGATTAGTGCCCAACACTTAGTCATTTCATTAGGCAGTTTTAGTTGGCTATCACTGTGGCCGAGCTAAAACTATACAAGGCTGAACAACATTGCCGAGCACTTTTTCAGTATGCCTAGTCACATTGCCGAGCCGAGTTGCATTGTTGAGCCGAGTAGAGATAGATATGTTAAATGTCAAGCAACAGACAGTCAAAGTGCCGAGCATGAAAGTTTTTGTATACTTGTCAAGAATGATACAAACTTCAAGGATAAGTGATCCGACCGACTTGAATAAGCTTTTTGGGCTGACATTGTATGCATTTAATATTTTTATACGGAGTAATTATGCATTTAATTATTTTATCCTATGTATTACTCATTGTAAGCATTAATTGTTTTACCATCAAGGCATCGGTATTGGATCTTGATCATTGATCTAGATCTCACTGTCAGATCTGTACATATATATTAGATTGCTTCGAAACCCTATTTTGAATTAGAGTGTGCAAGAGATAGAAGAGAAGGTTTTTTGAAGTGACTGCATTTTGTAGTGAAATGCACAGAGGGTTATTTTTCTCAGAAGTAGAGATCAAGCAGAGCATAACATAGTGAATAGCAGAGTAAAGACAAATCAGATAATAAGATCAGAAGAGATACTGAAAAGAGGAGATCCGTCATCAACATTAGAGTGCATATTGAAGGATCAATACTTGAGACTTTTTAATCATTGTATCAGGTGAAAATCTCTTAACAGAGTGGTTTTAGCAGGCCTTTATTTATCTCTTAACAGAGTGCTTACTTCATTGTAAGTT
>MU223411.1:2814222-2825814 GCA_018584345.1 Thuja plicata | reverse complement strand
ACTTTTAGCAATCCTTATCATCCTAGAAAGCGCATCCTTCACTTGGTATCCTAGCCTCTTTTTGAGTTGCTTACCCTTCATCCTAAGTCAAGGATCATCATCTTAGGTATCTTTAGAATGACACACTATTCTAAGATAACCCCCTCTATCTGTGAAACCTCATCACCTTGAGCAAAAGGTTGGTTCACATTGATCAAGAATCCCGTCAAACCGAAGACCACAAGTCTGTCCTAGGTTTTGGCAATCATATCCACCTTGATCATACATTAGGAAAGCAATTCTTAATCAGTCTTTTTTTTACCAAGTCATCCTTATTCTTTTAGGGAGCATCCCCATCATCATAGATAGCATCATCCTAGATCATCATCTTAGCATCATCATCCTTAGTCTTTTTAGGACAATCCTTGTATTTTTATCTTGCATCTTGCATCCATCTTTAGGACCTCCCTTTTCATGCTACCCATCACACGAGCCGCTAAGAAGAGGAAAGACATGGCCCTTAATCAGTCAGCTAGTTTGTCTGACCCAATGATAGATCACTCTAATGCAATGGATTCCTTTGATCCATGACAGCACCTACCTATCCAGCACATTTGGGTAGACACTATTGAGATTCCCATCGTGAGTACTATTGAAATATTCATCAATCATCTAGCGCATGTTCACATGGTAAGAGCCATGAGTGGATGCAATAGCAATTAGGTACTCACCGATATTTAGCAACAAGGAATCCAATTCCCACCTTGGATTATACCCACACTTATCACACAACCTATGGGAATTTCAAGAGCAAGTCCTTATACCATCCAAAATGAAGTTGTTGATCCCCTTCAGTGAGCCTTGCACGTAGGATTTCTTATCTCACAGATGATACAACCTTCCATCCCACCTTCCATAGTGCAAACAACACCACCATCTACCTTGTTTGCAGTCATGGGAGCCCCGCCTCCTAATCCAGCATCTACAGCGCAAGCAATACATCCCATCGCTATGCAAGTGCCTGCACCTCTTCAAAACATAGTTTCTCCACTTTCCCAAGCAATCCCAACATTTGTCACACAATTTCCACCACCACCACTCAACACTCTACAAACCAACATTCCACCCATCCCCACTTAGCCGATTCAAAATGCAGCAACCAGTTTGCAACATTAAAGCACTCAAATCTCCATGCCCATTCCTCCCTTTTCCTCCACAACATACCCACAATAGCGAGCATACTTCACCATAGGCATGCCACCTACCAACACCTATAACTAATCCTTAGTACCACAAGGGCCCACTTTCCCCACTCTACCAACAACACACTCACAATGTATGCCAACAGTTCTTCCGCAAGCACAATCCAACCCAATTACTCCACCACCACTTCCTCAAAACAGTCAACCAACACAAGGTGATTCCTCATTCACTTGGAATAACTACCAAGCCACCATACAAGCCTTGAGCATACCTACATAGCAGTAGACCACCAATCCATTTACATCTTGTACACATCAACCACAATTCAACCCCTTTGCCTCAACACAAATTCCTATCCCCCAATCCCGCAGCAACAACCAATCCAACAACAACAACATCTTTTGTAGCAACAACCCCAACAATCCCAGCCACAAAGCACAAACCCATTTGCTTCTCATGCATAGCCATAGTATAGCCCTTTCACTGCAGCACCACCTCCTATTCATCCTACCCAGCAACCACAACCATCAATGCATAATCCCAATCCACTCATTGCACAGGTGCTACAATAAATTGTGAATCCTTTTTGAAGTACGCACTCCACTGCCCTATCTACCTAGCAGTCACAACCTAGCTATGCCAACTACCTAGCTATGCTATCTTCCACTACCTCACAACCGGTCCCTCCACCATAGAAAACCAATGTGCCCATCAATCCCAACTACTTCATTTCACCCACTGGGGGCATTCCACCTCAGAACACCTATCTACCATCCTTCGGCAATATGGCACCACCACCCAATACAAGTGCATAGTCACCTCAGCTCACTTATCCAACACCTCAATAGATATAGGCCTACTTCTAGCAGATACAACAACAACATCATGCATTTCCACCCCCTCCACCACACTATTCCCCTCAATTACAGTTCTCATCACCCCAACAACCTATCTATATTGACCAAACACTGCAATAGCCTTCGCAAAAGCCTTTGTATTCAAGAGTTCCATTCAACCCCTATCTCATGAGCAGGATCAACATGCCAGCAAATAACAATCCCCCACCAACCAATTCAGAATGGGAGGAAATAAAGAATGCTTTAAAAGAGCTACGTGCTGGAACTAAAGAAAAGACCTTCAAATTTGAGGAAGTTTGTCCTTACCCATTTGATAGATCTATGAATGCCACACCCTTCCCCAAGCACTTTTAAACACCCAAGTTTGACAAATATCGAGGGAAGAGTGATCCTGTGAGCCACATAAAAGAATTCTACATGGCATGCCAAGAAGTGGCCTATAACGATAAATTCCTCATGACGCTATTTCCCAAAAGCTTAGGAGGGACCACTCTTGAGTGGTTCTATAAGATCCCTTACAACACAGTCTCTACTTTTGCTGAACTATCAAATAAGTTTGTGGCCCAATAAGCACACAATGTTGAGAATGAACTATCCCTGTTTGATTTATGTAATTCCAAACAAAAGGGAGGAGAAAGCTTGGCAGATTACCTTCAGCGCTAGCAAGGACTTACCACAAGGTTGTCCTATCAACCCCCTGAGCAACATCTCATTAAGATCTTTATTAACAACCTTCATCCCAAGCTTGCCTATCATATGCGCATGAATTGTATACAGACCTATCAGGACATTAGAATCAAAGGCATGGATCTTGAAAGAGGTCTTGTAGAAGATGGTGCCATAAAGCACTATAAAGAATCACAACCTAATAGAGGCAACAATGATCGCTCTAGATATTGGAACAAAAACAAGAATGTCATAACTAATGGAGCCACTAACACTAAACATGTCTAGATTGTTATGGCAGGTCCTCAAGCATCCACTCCCACATACCAACAATCACAATACTATCTGTAGAATTCCCCAGCACAGGCATACCAACAACCACTACACTATCAACATAATTCTCCCACACTGACCTATCAGCAACCGCAGTATCAACAAGTTCCACCTCCCCCAGCATGTCACCAAGCAACCCACCACCAACCCATGCCACAACAAACCATACATCCGCACCAAGCTAACCAACCCAATTATCAGCATAATCCCTAGTATTTCCAACATCAGACTAATGCAATATCAGTCCAGAAGGGATAGAGTAGACCAAGAAGAGATCAAAATTAACCTAAGCACATGTTCACCCCTTTGCATGAACCTATCGATGTTATTTTCTGAAGAATGGCAGCAGCAAACCTGGTAGTATATCCTCCACCGATGCAAACTTTTGATCACTCTTCTCCAAAACCGCAATGGTTCAATACCAATGAATATTGTGACTACCACCGTGTTAAAGGACATGCCATGATCAAGTGCATAAAGTTAAAACACTACATCCAAGACCTAATTGATAGCAAGGATATTAAAGTAGATTCTACAAACAAAACCTCGCCCAATAGCAATCTGAAGATCTATCAAAATGTGTTCCCAAACCATGACAATAACACGGGACCTACCAATGCACACATTGCTTCAACATCCAATTAGGACAAAGGAAAGAAAAGCGTCCATACCAGTAATAACACTACCACTCATGTTGAGTATGGTAGCATCATTGGTTGTATATCCCAAGTTGAGCCATCTGTCAATGTCATTCATGTGAAAGGCGCTGATACTAATTGTGTTGTTACCACATGTCATGGATGCATAACTATTGTTAGTGCTATTACTACCTAATCCTCTAGGGCACAATATAACTTATTGGAACATCTAGGGAATACACCTGCCCAAATATCCATCTTGGATCTCTTGCGCACATCATGATTCCATCAAGAGATCTTGAATAAATCTTTGCAAGAGTCACATGTTCCCAACAACATAGATCCTGGTCAGTTTCAAAACCTTGTGGGTCACTTATCCACATCTTATGCTATCTCTTTTAAACCCACTGACATGCCATATGTTGAGCTTGATCATATACTCCCTCTTTGCATCGTCGTCATGGTCCAAAAATTTGTTGTTAAGAGAGTCATGATAGATAATGGTACGGCCTTGAATCTATGTACTTTAAAATTTTTAAAGGAACTTGGATACACTGCATCTAATATCATGAATGATGTTATCACAATCAAATCCTATGACAATCTAGAATGAACATCAGAAGGTACAATCTCCTTTCCCATTCAACTGGGCCTAGCAGTACAAGAGAAAATTTTCCATGTGGTCGATCTTGACCTCCCATACAACATCCTTCTTGGACACCCGTGGATTCACTCTATGCAGGTTGTCCCTTCCACCTATCATCAGTGTATCAAGTTTCCACACAATAGAGTTGATATCACTATCCATGCAAATCCCAAGCCCTTCACATACTGCCATGCATTGGAAGCCTCCCATCCATATTCAAATCATTGTCCTGGGACTGACCTTGGCACATCTATCGCCAATTCCTCCACAACCCTTCCAAATCCAAACACCATCCTTGCATCCACTCTATCCACTGTCAAGATTGACCACCAAGGCTATGGAGAATATAGTCTAACTAATGCCTTTGCTATTGGAGCCCTCCTGGATGATCCACATACCCATGGGCGTCCATCCAGTTACATTGAGAAAAATCCACCTAAACTAATTCAATTGGGTCCTACCACCTTTCTTTCTCACGACATTCCGAATAGCCAGGAAATAAAACTTGATATCAATCAATGGCTCTACAAAGATCCCACAGCTCCTAACAGTGGCCTCCTGAATCACTTCAAAGATAAATATCCCTCTACTCACAAATTGGTCACCGAAAAGTGGAACTATCAAGGAGGTAGACTAGGCTCTGAAGAACAAGGCATGAGAGCCCCCATTGTGCCCTCCAAACTTCAAAAGCACATTGGTCTAGGATTTGAACATGATACATCTGGCCTTGGCCATAACATGACTGGGGGCACTAAGGAAACCAGTCTAACCTATCACATTCCCCTGGGTAACATATGCGAATTTGAAAATATCTCGGAAGAGAAAATTGTGAGAGCTTATGATGATATTGACAATGAAACTTTCCTTGATAACTCCATCCTTTGCCAATTATCCCTCCACTTCATTGACCTTCCACTCCATCCCAAACTCATTAACTGGGACCAACCAAGCGTCGTCCCAATAGACGAGTTTGAAAGCATGGTCGTGCTCCTAAACTTCATGGGAGATACAGAACAACAACCAGATTGGGGGTAGACTTCCACACATGTATACACCTTGAACCTAAAAGCATACTTTGGGGGAGAGGAGGACTCTAGCTGAAAAATTGAAAAGAAAAATAAAAAAGAAAAAAATGTATCTCTTAGTGAAAACCCTTCTGGGGAACTATCATATCAGAAAAAAGATAAAATAAAAGGCATATCTCCTGGTGAAAATATTTTTGAGGCACCAGGAGATGGAGATTCTCCTCTCCCTATAATCCATGATTACAGTTTAGAAAAGTCATCTATTCTCATTGA
The DNA here is from genome assembly GCA_018584345.1 of Thuja plicata. NCBI lineage: Eukaryota > Viridiplantae > Streptophyta > Pinopsida > Cupressales > Cupressaceae > Thuja > Thuja plicata. The sequence continues at coordinate 2,820,194 of MU223411.1, read as the reverse complement.
GGAAACCCAGCCTGTTAATCTAGGTACAGAGGACTAGCCTCGCCTCACTCACATTGCATCATCCTTGACAGAAGTAGAAGAAATGGCCTTCATAGCTCTTTTAAGAGAATATCTAGACATCTTTGCATGGTCCTATGCTCACATGCCTGGCTTGGATCTAGAACTTGTAGTACATCATTTATCCATGGATCCTAACATTAAACCTGTCAAACAAAAGCACCAAAAAATGCACCCAAAGTTGCATTAATGGTCAAAACAAAACTTGAAAATCTCTTAGTAGCTAGAATCATCAGAGCGATAGATTTTTTAGACTGGATTTCAAATATGGTCCTAGTCTCTAAGCTAGATACCTCCATCAAAATCTTCACCGACTTCTGAGATCTCAACAAAGCATGTCCAAAAGATGACTTTCCATTGCCTAATATCGACATGATAGTGGACCTCACTGCCAGACATGAGATGTTGTCTCTCATGGATGGATTTTTAGGATATAATCATATCCATATAGTAGAAGAAGATCAGCATAAGACAACATTTACAACCCCATGGGGTACCTTCTATTACAACATGATGCCATTTGGGCTCAAGAACACTGGAGAAACATATCAGAGGGCCATGATCGTCATCTTCCACAACATGATCCATAAGATCCTTGAAGATTACATGGATGATATATTGGCTAAATCACAAAATAGAATGGATCACCTAAATGATCTAGAGGTAGTGTTTGATCGCCTTCGACATTATGGTCTCAAGCTAAATCCAAAGACATGTGTCTTCGGAGTTACATCAGGAAAGCTCCTTGGCTTCATCATATCATGATGTGGCATCGAGATAGATCCTAAAAAGGTTAAAGCAATCATGGAAATGCCTCTACCAAAGACACTCAGATAGCTATGCAGTCTACAAGGAAAACTTCAATCAGTGTTCCGTTTCATATCATATCTTGCAGACAAATGCCAACCTTTCATGCATTTGTTGAGGAATGATCATAGTTTGAAATGGGATCCTATATGCCAAAGAAGCTTTGACAAAATCAAGGAATATCTGGCAAATTCACCTATTCTAGTGCCGCCTACACCAGGAAAACCTCTCATATTATATATATCTACAACAACAACAACACTAGAGGCACTCCTGGCCTAGTTAGATGACAATGGAAAAGAGTGTGCTATCTACTACATCAACGGCACTTTGGTGGGTTATGAGCTAAATTATACACCAATGGAAAAAGCATGCCTGGCAGTGGTCTTCGCCACTCAAAAGCTTCATCACTACATGCTCAGTCACACAGTCAAACTTATATCAAAAGTAGACCCACTCAAGTATCTGCTATCTAAAACAACTCTCACAGGCCGTATGGCTAAATGGGTAATTCTTCTTAGTGAGTTTGACATCCAATATATTGATAGAAAAGATGTCAAAGGTCAAGTCATTACAAATCAGTTAGCAGAGGCACCATTGGTCGATGCATATCTGTTAGTCATGGATTTTCCCAATGAACATCTATGCATGATCGAAGAACAACCAGCCTGGAAGTTATTCTTTGATGGTTCATATACATCTCATGGTTCTCGGGTGGGAATCCTGTTTATTACTCCACAAGGTGACTACATCCCAAAATCATTCAAACTAGGATTTCCTTGCACTAACAACATAGAAAAATATGAGGCACTGATTGCAAGACTCAGCATGGCCATCCAATGGAATATCATGAATATCCAAGTCTTTGATGATTCTCAACTAATCATAAAGCAATTTTTAGATGAATTCCAAACAAAAGATGATAAGTTGTTACCTTACAAAGAGATGGTAGATAAAATGAAGGAGCATTTCATCAATCTGCAAATCACCCAAGTGCCATGTCTACAAAACAAATCTTTCGATGCAATGGCTACAATAGGGTCTCTTCTATAAATACCACATGATGCAACGCAATATGAGTTCTTGGTTGAGAAAATTCACACGCTAGCTTATGAGAGTGATGAAGTTAATCGGGTCTGTGTCTTGGTTGGTCCTCAGTCCCCATGGTACCATGACATCCATGCTTATCTAAAGAATGGTATCATATCCCCCCATCTAAGAGACACCCAATGCCAAAACCTTATTCGAAGAGCTTCCCACTACACCATTGTAGCTGACACCTTATATCATCACAGTTATCACAATGTTCTCTCTAGGTGTTTAGATGAAGTTGAAGCTACCCAGGAATTGTGAGAAGTGCACGCTGGAATCTACGGTGCCCACACAAGTGGCATGGTCCTAGCTAAATAGCTTCTTAGAGTCGGGTATTATTGGCCTACTATGGAACATGATGCCTATGAATTTGTAAAAAAATGCTTACCATGTCAGTAGCATGCAAATCTGATCCATGCACCAGCATAAGAGCTACATCCTATTGCACCATCTTGGCCATTCTCAAGTTGGGGTTTCAACCTCGTTGGTAAAATCACTCCCCTGTCCTATGAGGGACACAAATTTTTCATCACAGCAACTGAATACTTTACTAAGTCGGTTGAAGCAATCCCACTTACCCTTACGATAGGCATCCAAATATCCAAGTTTATCCTATACCACATCATTTTCCACTTTGGCATTCCATCCACCATTTTCACAGATTATGGTTCGCCATTTGAAAATTAGCATATGGTTGATCTATGTGAGCGCCTCCACATCCATCATCGCTTCTCTACCCCATATTTCCCATAGGGTAATGGCCAAGCTGAGGCAACCAATAAAACACTTCTAAAAATCCTAAAGAAGGTTGTCAATGATATTGGTCATGACTGGCACCTCCAAATTAATCCTTCCCTTTGGGCCTATCACACTTCCTTTCGCACTCCCACAGGCACCACTCCATATTCCCTTATCTATGGTGTCAAGGTTGTCTTACCAATTGAGGTCAAACTACCATCCTTACAGGTATCTCTCAAAGACCTAATCATAGATGAAGACTACAGAGTAGCAAGACTCACATAGCTTGATCTCCTTGATGAAAAGTGTCAGCAAGCATATGACCACTTGGTCGTATATTAGAATAGATTAAAGCAAAGCTATAATAAGAATATTCACCCACGCCAGTTCCAGGTAGGGGACTTTGTGCTCAGAGAGAATCAGAAAGTGGGCACTAATCGAGAAAAGAAGGGTAAGTTTGAAGTTACTTGGCAAGGCCCATATATTGTCACTACATACTTCATTTCTGGGGCATATCAGTTATCTACTCCTGAAGGAGAACCCCTGAATGATCCAATCAATATCATTCATCTCATGCACTTCTATGCCTAGCAGTTGATCAATTATTCCAATTAATCTAAAAAATCCAAAAACATTGTAAAAAGTCTTGAAAAACTCATTGTCTTGGTGAAAATCTGGTACATAGACACCTTGATGATAGCAAAAAAAATTTTAAAAAAAATTAAAATTAAAAAAAAATATCAGGAGAAATCACTCGTCCAATGGTGAAAACTTGGCAATCAGGCACCTTGGACAAGTATGTGTGGTGAAAACTTGGAAATCAGGCGTCACACATAGTGGGCCGTCTCATTATCTATCAAAATCTCATTCTCCTCCATCTCATTCATTCCACTCCACTTTGGCCTAATCCTTACCTATATTTCCTAGATGTTCCATTATCGCTCGCATCAGTTAGCATTAGTCCTCCTATCCTACATGCTGAGCTTTTGTCCATATCCTTCCTGTATATAATCATATGTCCCATTTGTATATATGTTTTCCTATCCCAATCCTTGAGCTTAAGTCCTATAAATATCGTGTCCTTGTTAGTATAGTCTTGTATCTAGTCCTTCTTGTACATATATCGCATCCTTGGTTGATCTCCTTGCAGAAAGTGATCCAATTCCATATTGAATCATGTGCTTCAGCAAGTTCCTTATGACAAAATATTGTTCAAAAATTTGATCATCATCACATCTTTTGGCCAATCAGATACACACATGACCTCTCCATGGAAATGGTTCCTTAAGGGTGTATCCTTCCTCTCGTTGACCTAAATCCAATCATCTTTCTAGAAATGGGTCCTAAAGGATGTATCCTTCCTCTTGTTGACCTAAATCTAGATCATCACCATCACTGGGTTCTTGTAGGATGTATCCTTCCCCTTGACCTAATCTCAATGTGATCATTATCCCATATCGTTGATCTCTCTGGCAAAAGGCATCTTGTTATTGAATTTTTGATCTTGAAATTTGATTTTGGTTCTTGATTATCATTCCTGATTCTTTTCGGTTGTTCTCCTCCTCAAAGTTACCATGATTCTTTATATCATGGTATGATGTGAATGGATGCACCTAGGATAGGGAACTTTATCTTTTTGGATTTTCTCTTGTGAGTCAGTCGGATATGACCCTTGTATGTATGTAATCTGTTTGGGTTTGCATGCTGCACTTGGGAAATGTCATTTTCTTGTGAGCTTTTCCAGCATCCTTTACACCATGGTTTTTTCTGGGACCCATGTGTGATGTTGGGGAAACCCTTGCGTTTTTGTTGTGTTAGTCCTCTGCAACACCGGTGACAAGGCCTCATGTTCCTAGTAACCTTGGCATGGTCTCTAGCATTGCTATATCAAAATAAGTGCTCAACTACATGGCAGTATTCCATCTTGGAATACCCCCTTGCTCAAGCTTCAAGAAAAAAAAGCCCCCCATCCCCTCCCTAGCATATCATTTCCTTTTTAGTCCAATAAAATCCCATCTCACACCTAACCCTTCATCCTTGATGCACACCTAACTATCCCATCCCTCATTCTTCTATCCCCCCCTTCCTTTTTCTTCTATCTTATCTCTCCTGGCTGTCTCTTTTCGAGATGCCGCCAGGGCTTCACCTTTTCTCCCTATCGCCCTCTTAAGGGGCATCATCCTGGTCATCCTATTTTAACTCTATCCTAATCATTACTCTGGGGCAACTTTGTTTCCTACATCCACATCTTTGCATCATCTATTGTTTTAAATGTCTTTGAAATAGTGTTATTCTAACACTATGTTGAAGAGGGGAAAAATGTAGACACCTAAATCTGATTAACACAACTAATCATATTTAGTGCCTTCTTAGAGCATTATTAGTTAAGTAATATAGTATTACCTAATTGACCTATGTCATCCCCTAGCCCTAATTAATTCAATTAATTGGCTATAGTCCTGATTAATTATTAAAAGCAACCAATAGCTTAATAATTAATTAAAACCCTATTCCCCTATTATTGAATGAATATGTTATTTATTTAATTCAATTCATTAATATTACCTTTCACCCCTAACCTAACCTATCTCAACCACCTAACCCTGAGTTCAAACTCAACCCAACCCCTTCACACATGCTAACCTAACCAATCCCAACCCCTAACCTTGAGTTCAAACTCAACCTAACCCTTTCACACATGCTAACCTAACCAATCCCATCCACCTACCCCTAAGTTCATACTAATCCCAACCTCTTCACACATACTAACCCTTCCTTATCCCCCTAAACACCCTTCTTATCTCCTAACCCTAATCCTAATTCTATCCCTAACCATGTCACATTCCTAATCCTTGATTAGGAACTCAACCCCCAAAGTCAAAGTCAATAATCTCAAGCCATTGTTATCCATAAGAATAAATATCTCTTACACCATCATAAATATCTCTTACACCCTCATAAATTCCTCTTATGCCCTCTTTATGAGCCTTATCTTCTAGAGGCTTCTTGGTCCATTTCCCTAAATGGTTACATTCCTCCCTACTTTCAACCCAATAATATTGTGACAAGTGTCACAATTTGATTCACTTGAAGAAGCACAATCCGTGTGCTCTCTTCTAGTGGCATCTTGACCTCTCTTCAGCTTTGCATTTGAGCCACCCATTTTCAACCCCATTTCCTATAAATAGAAGGCTCATTCCTTCACATTTCATCCATCTTTTGAAGTAATATCATAATGTCAGTTTTAGCTTAGATATTCCAATCTTGAAGAGTAAACT
>MU223411.1:2759428-2801202 GCA_018584345.1 Thuja plicata | reverse complement strand
GAGATATGGTGGAAGATGGAAAGGTAAATTTGGAGAAGGTAGATACTGTGAAGAATGTTGCAGATGCATTAACGAAACCAGTGGGCACTGAGAAGTTTAGATGGTGTTCGGAGTCTATGGGCCTTTTTGCCTATAGCGGTTAGTTCCTGTTATGTTCCTGTTGCTCTTACAAGGTGTTCGACAAGTGGAAGAATGTTAGGAATAAGGTTTCTCAACCTTGGATAATTCCTATTCTTATTATTTTTTTTGTAAAATGTATTACTTACAAATAATGTTGATGTGTCGGCATCTTGAATTGTGTGTAAGGAGATCATGGCTAAAACGGTTATGACAGATTCCTATGACACATAAGAGCTATGTTAGGAAGATTCAATGACAGGTGAAGACATGTGGAAACTGAAAAATTTGAGTACTGTACACTCTTCCCCAATACGGTTATCTATTTTCTTGGAGAATGGTAAAACCCTAATACGGTTATCTTTGGGAGTAGCCCTAAAAAGTGAAGCATATGATATAAGCATTTTTTAGGGTTGCAAAGAAGATGGGATGCGAGTGTATTGTTGGAACATTTTTTATGCTGCCATGATTTGTCTTCAAGGGGTTTTGAAATCTTCTGAAAGAACTTGCATTGCAAGTGTATTGTAAGCTGTAATAGTTTTTGATCAATACATTGTGCAGGTTTTGGAGTGCTGGGGTTTTTTACCGAAAGGTTTTCCCTAGGGTATATCATTGTGTCATTCTCTATTTTCTGTATGCATGGTATGTGGTTGCAATATCTTTGTTAAAGTAGTTAATGAATCTGAAATTGTAAGGATTTAAAAGAATTTGCACAATACTTTCCTATAGAGATTAGCGTAGGAAGCTGTTTCTGCACCTGAGTTTCCTTACAATCCCACATAGCTTTGGTGAGTTTTTAAACTTCCGGTCAAGAGGGATGCTTATGTGCCTTAGGTTTGTCAGTTATAGGGTAACCTATTACAACATGTAACACATCCTTTGTGATTTGCTTGGGTTCCTCCAACCATAAATTCTGGTCATGTTATCTGCTCAGAACTAACCTAATCTAGTCAGTTTTGAAAACCCTCGAGAAATATAGAGCATTTGTTATCCCTTTTACTTGTAGATTCTTGTGTTCTTCTTTCAGGTTCCCTCGATCATCACACAACTTCTTGTAAGCTTGATCTATCTCCAGACCACCAATCTTGGCGATCTTGCAGTGAATGTAGGACCTTACATCTTCTATCAACAAAACCCTAGGTGGAATTTTTGAAAATGCGCCAGAATCATCAGGTTGTGATGCAATCTCTGGGCATATCTTGTACTTAGGTTCCACACAAGTGCTATTCTTTATCAACTTAACGACATTCTTCTTATCATTCTTCAATTTCACTATTCTTGAAGTGGTTGCCATCATGTTTTGATTTAGGACTTTCTTGAAAATAATAATAGAGTTCTTCGGTGCGCTCGATACTTACTTTGATTCGTGTAGCTTGTGAATGAACGGTTGGAGTGCATTGGATAGAGTCAAGGTCACTCTGTTATCTTCTCTCTTTTCTCTCTATTTTTCCTCTGCTCTTTCTTCTCAAATTGCATGTGAGAAATGAAGTGCTCCTATCAAGTATTTATAGACTTTTTCCCTAAGTCTGTCATAAATGCTCAATGACTCATCAGGTCATGAAGATGGAGTTCATTGAGAAGACTCTCAAATAACATTGTCGGTGTTGACAAGATGCTCAGGGTGGCTGTTAAGATTGTTGCTTTCACTGATGGATATTGGTGTTGTGTCAAGATGACTTTGTGATTTTTATTCCTTACCAACGGGTGTCAGGTTACATTAGCATCTTAGCCTTTTTATGTGTTGACCAACAATTCTCGGTAAGTGTAGACAAATCATCCTTTATATTCACCAATGATTTTTGGTATGTGTTTACCAGCAGGGTTGATTTCTCAGAATTGTAACAAGTAACATAATATGCATCTTTATTCATGCATATTTTGACTATCTATCAATTTATATAATGGAACTCATGTAAAGTATGACTTTTTGTACTGTAGTTCCATACTTGTTCATCTTTAGGTGGGGGTGGTGATGTCACCAGATCCATGGGATGAGGTGTCACCTACTGCATTGCTTGGTCCAGCTTCCTCAATGGTTAAAGCTTTCCTCCACATTTTCTTTCTCATTTTCTTGATGTCTTCAATGGTGTTACCATTTGCAAAAGTGGTGGTTTTTGTTATTCGGTCTATGTAGTCCTTCTTTAGATGTCCAACCTTATGACAATGCAAACATGCCATTCCTAGGTTGGTCCAGCCTCTAGACCTTTTGGTCCAAGTTCTCATGCAGTTTATAGCAACATAACCATATCTACCACATGCTATACAGTTTATCGATGTATTGTAGTCCCAAACATATGAATTACTGACTCTCCTCAGTTTATATGCATTTTCTTCATTTTTGGGTTTCCATGCTTCAAATTTCTTCTTCCTGCATTCAAGAGATGTGTGCCCATGCATTTTGCAGGTGGGATAATACTTGTCCATATAGGTTTCCTTATTTGGTTCTTTCACCTTTGATTTACATTCATGTGCTTTATGTCCTTTCTTGCTAGAATTATAACAATGTCCTATGAATGTAAATGTGGATTTAGGAATACCTTTTTCTTTACTCCTGCAGACATTTGAGGTGTGACCTTTCTTTCCACAGTGATTGCATGTGGTGTAGGAGTACCCTAAGGTCTTTAGGAAGATCTTTAGACATTTTGGCTTGTAGGTTGGTTTGTCCAACCATCCATGAATAAGGATTATGATATAAAGTCCCTAGTGTGTTTTAAGTGTGCTTTAGTGTTAGGAAAGATTAGGGCTTGTGTGGGGTTAAATCAAGTTGATTCTAGGGGTCTAGAACCTAGAAGTCAACCAAAAGGTCAAAGGGTTGACCAAAATTCCAAAATGGGAAGATTTTTAAGTTTTTAATTTTTTCAAGTCATTTGAGGTTATTTGGTAAGGTTTGAAACCAAATAGGACCATCAACGTGGAGAAAGTGTCATTTTGACAAAAGTTGTCAAAGTTGTCAAGACAACATTTCCTAGATTTTAGGAATTAGCTTTTATGATGCCCAAATCCTGAGTAGAGGGTCTAGATATGAGGAATGAGATTATATAAGGTGAATTCAACCCTAATATGATAGTTATATTTGATATTGTACGGACTGGTTATTGAAAATGAGGAATTTACACTGTAATTAGGATACAGAGCCTTCATCCATCACTTTTGTGGATTGAATGGATTGAATGAAAGCATGGAGAGTGTTTGAAATTTAATTCCTTTGGTCTCTATGGAATTGTATTAGTTAATTTTTCTTTCTCATTAGCTTTTGTTTAATTTCTTGTATTTTGTGAGTTCACTGGCCAATTTTGGTCCAGTCATGTAAAAGATGGCTTTTCTAGGTGTTCACATGGTTCAAAATCCATGAACACATGGAATCCATTAGATCCTTGTATATAATTTGTGGATATGGCTTGTGGATATTTTGTGTGCAAGGGAAGCTTGAGAACATTCAAGTCCTAGGCGAGTACTGGTTATTCTGACTAGGGTAACTAAACAGTGCAAAGGCAATGGAGGTTGTTGGGTGATTGGTATGTGCCAATCAAGGTTAGAGGAGTGTGGGGGAATGAATTGCAAACCTTATGATGGAAGGAGAATTTCTGAGGAACTCAATTGATCAACTAAAGAATCCCAAGAAACCATACCAGTCTTCATGCCCTAGAAACCCTTATTTTTAGGGGTTTGGTGGAAGTCCACTATACAGAAAGTGTAGGAATTTGAGACCTAGAAAATCTCCAAGGTGAGGAAAAACCCACAAGATTATGCAATTTATTTCTAGGGGTGTTAAGGGATTTTAGGAGAAAATCCACCTTTTTAGTGATTAGGAGGGCTAATAAGCCTAAAAAGGCTACAAGGCCTAAAAGACTAATATTTTGGAACCTGATTGAAAATTGGGTGAAGGATCCACAAAATTGAATTCATCAGGGTTGGATTGGACATAAGAGGAGTTAGGAAACCAATCCTCAATAAGTTGACACCATTGGAGTGGTAGGAGGCTAGCAAAGCCATGGATGCAAGAAGGTTACGGAGGAGAAATTAGTGAAGAGTTTGAAGTTCTTGGGGAGCTCCTAGTGTGTGAGGGGATCAAAGGGGTATCCTCTAGTTAGGGTAGAGATAGAGACCCTAAGGAAGGCCAAGAGAAGGTCTTGGAGAGAGAAAGCAAGCTCTAGGAGAGGAGCTCCCCATCAAATTGGTATCAAAGCCATTGAAAGGCTTGGGAGTGGATTAGTGTACGTCAGATTAGAATGAATCCATAGGTGAGTACATCACGATGACCAATGCAGAGTTGGCCAAGGATTTTTTAGAGAAACAAGTCAAGAATAGGCTTCTTGAAGAATAAATGGAGGAAATGAAGATCAAGATGGCAGAGGTAGTAGAGACTACAGCAAGTTGAGAGAAGAAATGCATGAAGGGATAGATAAAGGAAAGAAACCAGTAGAAGAGGAGGTAGAACCAGAGCATGACCCTCTTCTACCTGAGGAATTATTCCTCAAGGCACTCAAGGCATTGAGTGGAAAGGATATAGAAGGAATACCAGTTTTCTCTGGTAAGATGGATACAAAAATGGTTATGGAATGGCTTGAAGGGATGGAGAATCACATCGAGTGTGATGGGATTACAAAAGCACAAAAGGTGAAGATGGCCAAGTCAAGGCTAAGAGGGCAAGCACTCAATTGGTGGAATTTCTTGCAAGAAGAAAGAGAAAAAGAGGGAAAGAAGCCCATAGAAAATTGGAAAACAAAGGTTGCAAAGGTGAAGGAGAATTACCTTCCTGAAGATTATGACATTCAATTGCATAATAAGAGGCAAAACCTTAGGGAAAAAGACCTATATGTGCCATCCTATACCGAATAATTTCAAAAACTTTGTCTTAGATCAAGAATCCAAGAGATAGAGAGTATCAAAGTTGCAAGATATTTTAATGGATTAAGGTGGAACATTCAAGAAGAACTTAGTCTCTTTTCCCTGACTTCCATTCATAGTTGTTTTCAAATGGCTTTGAAAGTGGAAGAGAAACTCAATAGAGGTGGCCATAGAGGGGGTTCAAGTGGAAGAGGCAGTGAAAATAGAGGACAAAGTGACTCTAGATATTCAAAGAAAGCACAAGAAACAAGCAGTAGGGATGGATACAATAATAGAGGAAGAAGTTCTTATAATAGTGGCAGAGGAAGATCAGGAGGTTTTGGGAGAAGCTCTCACTTTTCTTCCATGAAATGCTACAATTGTGGGCAGTTGGGGCATCCTGCATATAGATGTTTGGATAAACCAACATCCTCACAACGGGAGAAGAAGATAGCTTATGTCCAAGAAGAAGGTTTCTCTAAAAAATCAAAGGTGAGTCTGGATTCAGAGAAAGGAGAATACCTTATGTTGAGAAGAATATTGATCAAGACACCCAACAAAGATGAGCACAAGTAGAGGAGGGCTCTTTTCAAAGTGAAATGCAAGATATTGGGAAAGGTGTGCAAGGTGATCATTGATTCAGGTTCAATAGATAATGTTATATCTGAGGAGGCAGTAGAGAATTTGAATCTCGCCAAAATCCCACATGTTTGTCCTTATAAATTTACATGGTTGAATAAGGGCCAAAACATCTTGGTGAATGAACAAGTAAGGGAAGAATTTTCCATTGGAAAGTATCAAGATAGGATACTATGTGATGTGTTTTCAATGGATGCTTTCCATCTATTGCTTGGCAAACCATGGTAGTATGATAGAGAAGCCGTCCATAATGGGAAAGATAACAAGTACTCCTTCAAGAAAAATGGGGTAACTTTCAAAATATAGTCTTTAATATAAGAAGACATAGTGGAGAAGGCAGAATCCAGTGCCATGTTGATGAATGGAAAAGAATTCTTAAATTATATGAAGGATGAGGAATTTGGCTATGCAATCTTGTTAAAGCCAAAGGAGGAGGAAACTCATAAGCAAGCACCTATGCCAAAAGAAGTGAGAGAATTGTTGGAACAGTTCAAGGACATAATATGTGAAGGTACACTAGCTTCATTACCACCAAAGAGGGAGATAAGTCATCAAATTGACTTCATACCAGGAGCATCCCTACTAAACAAAGTTGCATACAAGATGACACCAGAGAAAAACAAGGAGATAGCCAGGCAAGTGCAAGAATTGTTGGACCAAGGATTGATTAGGAAAAACATCAGCCCTTGTGCTATACCATTGGTGTTGGCTCCTAAGAAGGGAGGTAAGTGGAGGATGTGTACTGATTCTAGGGCAATAAATAGGATAACTATCAGGTATAGACTTCCAATTCCTAGAATAGAAGACTTGATGGATTGCTTGGGGGGTGCTAAGTACTTCTATAAAAGTGAATTGAAGAGTGGGTACTATCAAATTAGGATGAAAGAAGGTGATGAGTAGAAGTCTACATTTAAGACTATAGAGGGGTTATATGAATGGTTAGTTATGCCCTTTGGGCTTACCAATGCACCAAGCACCTTTATGAGGGTGATGAATGAGGTCTTGAAGGACTATATAGGAGTTTTTGTAGTTGTCTATTTAGATGACATACTCATATTCAGTAAAACCAAAGAGGATCATATGAAACACTTGGAGTTAGTGTTGAAGAAGTTGCAGGAGGAGAAACTCACCATAAACATTGAGAAGAGTGAGTTCATGAAGGAAGAGTTAGTATACCTTGGATTTTTAGTTTCCAAAGGTGACTTGAAAATGAATAAAGAGAAAGTAGAGGCCATATTGAACTAGCCTACTCTTAAGAAAGGGACTAAAGTTAGGATCTTACATGGGTTAGCCCAATTTTATAGGAAGTTCATTAGGAGATTTAGTGAGATTTGTGCTCCAGTCCTAGAGACTATCAAAGGAGGATTGAAGACTAAATGCATATGGACTAAGGAAGATAATGAGGGGTTTGAAAGGTTGAAAAGAGAAGTAGCCACTCAACCTATATTTTTTTTTCCTATATTTGATAAACCATTCATTGTGGAATGTGATCCAAGCAGCATTGCAGGGAGCTGTCCTAAGCCAAGAAGGTAGGCCTGTGGCCTTTTTCAGTGAAAGACTCAATGAGGATAAGTCTAGGTACTCTTCCTATGACTTGGAGCTATATTCTCTTGTGCAATCCTTAAATAAATGGAGGCATTATCTATTTCCTAAAGAGTTTTTTGTCTTTGCAGACAACCAAGCATTGAGTTACATCAACACTCAAGACAAGCTTATCTTGAGACACATAAAATGAATGGAGCTCCTACAGTCATATACCTTCACTATAAAACATAAGAAGGGGGTGAAAAAAAAATTGCAGATGCCCTTAGTAGGAGAATACTCACCATCCAAGAGATTCAGTTGCAAAGTATAGGAGTTGAAGGTTTTAAAGACCTATATGAGGGAGATTCAGATTTCTCAGAGATTTACAAAGTGTGCAAGGATTTTGAGAATCACTTTCATAGTGAGTTTGTAGAGTATACATTGCAGAATGGATTTCTATTCAAAGGTAATCAACTTTGTGCTCCAAAAGGTTCAATGAGGGAGAACCTCATACAAGAGAATCATAATGGGAGCCTAAGTGGACACTTTGGACTAAATAAGACATTAGACTTAGTGGAAAGGTTTTGCTGGTGGCCAAAGATGCAGAAGGAAGTGAGGAGATATATGGAGTAGTGTGGCATATGTCAGAAGGCTAAAGGAACTTCATCAAATGTAGGAATTTACCAGCCATTACCCATCCCAAGTAGACCTTGGGAGTGCATAAGTATGGACTTCATAGTGGGGTTACCTAGGACTCTAACTGGTTTAGACAGTGTGTTTGTAGTGGTAGACAGGTTTAGTAAGATGAGCCACTTCATACCATGAAAAACAATATATAATGCCAGTCATATTGCCTACTCGTTCTTCAAGGAGATAGTGAGGATTCATGGCCTACCAAAGAGTATTGTTGCAGATAGGGATGTGAATTTCATGGGGAACTTTTGGAAGACCCTATGGAAGAGACTAGGTACAAACTTATCTCGTGGATCTGCCTACCATCCTCAAAAGGATGGGCATACTAAGGTAATCAATAGAGTTCTTTGGAACTTACTTAAATGTCTGACAAAGGAATATGGACAAGAATGGGAGCAAGTTATCCCATAGGCAGAATTTGCCTATAATGATAGCACTAATAGGACTATAGGGAAAAGTCCATTTGAGATTGTGTATGGGGCACATCCAAGGGGTGTGATGGAGCCTAGAGACCTCAAAGGATATGAGATAGTTAGTGGACATGTTGATGACTTCACACAATCAATGAAGGAAGTCCATGGACAAGTGAAAAAGACCTTAATGAAGGCCAATCAAAAGTTGAATGCTAAAAGAGATGAGGGGAGAAGAGATTTGTAGTTTGAAGTGGGTGAAATAGTAATGGTGTTCTTGAGTAAGGAAAGACTAAAAAAAGGGATGCCTAGTAAGCTACAAATGAAAAGGATTGGACCTTGCAAGATATTGGCTAAGTATGGACCCAACGCTTACAAGGTGGAGTTTCCCAAGGAGATGTCAATTTCTCCAATCTTCAATGTGAAGGATTTGATCAAGTATAAGGGGCCAGATATGGATGATTTGTAGTACAGTACAGAGGTGCATAAGGATGTGGGAGAGCTAAAGACTCTGGAACAGGTCAAGCCACAAGTGGAAAAGATATTGGATTCGAGAGTAAAGAAGAAGACAAGACACAAAGTCTATATGGAGCATCTAGTGAAGTGGAGACAGCAACTAGAGTCAGAATCCACTTGGGTAGCTGAGAGTGACTTCAAGAAGCATGGAATCAATGAGGATTTCCTGACACCATAGGTACCTTAACTTTCTTATTGCAGGGGGAGGATGGTGCAGGAGCACCCTAAGGTCTTTAGGAAGATCTTTATAAATTTTGGCTTGTAGGTTGGTTTGGAAAACCATCCATGAATAAGGACTATGATATAAATTCCCTAGTGTGTTTTAATTGTGCTTTAGTTTTAGGAAATATTAGGGTTTGCGTGGGGTTGAATTAAGTTGATTCTAGGGGTCTAGAACCTAGAAGTCAACCAAAAGGTCAAAGGGTTGACCAAAATTCCAAAATGGGAATATTTTGAATTTTTTAATGTTTTCTAGTCATTTGAGGTCATTTGGTAAGGTTTGAAACCAAATAGGACCTTCAAAGTGGAGAAAGTGTCATTTTGACAAAAGTTGTCAAAGTTGTCATTACAACTTTTAAAAGTTGTCATGACAACATTTCCTAGATTTTAGGAATCATCTCTTATGATGCCCAAATCCTGACCAGAGGGTCTATACATGAGGAATGAGAGTATATAAGGTGAATTCAACCCTAATCTAATGGTTATATTTGATATTGTACAGACTGGTTATTGAAAAGGAGGAATTTACACTGTAATTAGGATACAGAGCCTTCATCCATCACTTTTGTGGATTGAATGGATTGAATGAAAGCATGGAGAGTGTTTGAAATTTAATTCCTTTGGTCTCTATGGCATTGGATTAGTTAATTGTTCTTTTTTGTTAGCTTTTGATTAATTTCTTGTATTTTGTGAGTTCACTGGCCAGTTTTGGTCCAGTCATGTAAAAGATGGATTTTCTTGGTGTTCTCGTGGTTCAAACTCCATGACCACTTGGAATCCATTAGAGACTTGTATATAATTTTTAGATATGGATTTTAGAGTGTGTGTGGGGGGGGGGGAGCTTGAGAACAATCAAGCCCTAGGCGAGTACTTGTTATTCTGGCTAGGGTAACTGAAAAGTGAAGAGGCAATGGAGGTTGCTGGGTGATTGATATGTGCCAATAAAGGTTAGAGGAGTTGGGGAATGAATTGCATACCTTATGATGGAAGGAGAAGTTCTAAGGAACTTAATTGATCAACTAAAGAAGCCAAGAAACCAAACCAATCTCCATGCCCTATAAACCCTTATTTTTAGGGGTTTGGTGGAAGTCCACTGTACGGACATTGTGGGAATTGGAGACCTAGAAAATATCTAAGGTGAGGAAAAACCCACAAAGATTATGCAATGTTGTTCTAGAGGTGTTAAGCTATTTTAGGATAAAATTCACCCTTTCAGTGATTAGGAGGGCTAATAGGCCTAAAAAGGCTACAAGACCTAAAAGACTAATATTTTGAACCCGATTGAAAATTGGATGAAGGATCCACAAAATTGAATTCATAGGGGTTGGATTGGACCTAAGAGGAGTTAGGAAACCAATCCTCAAGAATTTGACACCATTGGAGTGGTAGGAGGCTAGTGAATCCATGGATGCAAGAAGGTTATGGAGGAGAGATTAGTAAAGAGTTTGAAGTTGTTGGTGAGCTCCTAGTGTGTGAGGGGATCAAAGAGGTATCCTCTAATTAGGGTAGAGATAGAGATCCTAAGGAAGGCTAAGAGAAGGTCTTGGAGAGAGAAAGAAATCTCTAGGAGAGGAGCTCCCCATCATCATGTTAGCTTCCTTGGTCTAGGATTGGTGTAGGGATCTTTTGGATCAGCTTCATTTGATGACTCTCCATGCTCCATGTACCCTAGTCCAGTGTTGGTGTTGGGTCTTCTTTGTGCATTCAATAATTCATCCATCCTTTTTGTACTCTCTTCAAATCTCTTAATCATGTCATTATGTTTTTGTTGAATTATAGCCTCATGCTTTAGTTTTTCATTCTCCTCTCTTAGTTCACCAGTAATCTGTATTCTTTCAATGAGTTCCACTTTCATTACATTTTCTTCTTGACTCATAAGAATAATCCGATTAGTTACCTCATGGTGATGCTTTGTAAGTCTTTGTATCTCAGACTCCTTTTCTTGTAGCTTTTTTGTGATCTTTCTTCTATCATCAATAGCTAGTGTCCTCTCTTGTTCAGCTTGCCTTGCATTGTTCATGACATCACTCATTCTTACCATATGTGTCTCTTCACTGATTTGCAAAGATTTGACTTGTCCAGATAGATGTAGATTGATCTTAGTTAGGCTTGTGATGATTTCTTCTGATGTATCTGATGCCTTGCTTGTATTTGATCCTAAAGAGTCAAAGAAATTTGGACTAGAATCTCTTCTTCTTGATAATTTGTCTCATTATAGTGAGATGACATATTATTTCTTTCATTTAGAAACTCTCTCATACTGATTCTCGCTTCTTTATATTATTCATAGAAGATCTGAATTTCAAGCTTTTTATTCTCAATATTTTTATCAAGTTTGTACTTCTCCATTGTATGATCTTTTCTCTTAAGCCTTTAATCTTTTCAAGAAGAGACTTAGCTCTGATACCAATTGTTGGGATTAATGGGAAGTAGTACTAAGAGGGGAGGGGTGAATTAGTACCTCTAAAACTTTTAACACTTTTCACCATTCATCATTAGAAATCAATCTTTATTGTATTACCGACCATATCTGATGTTCTTTCTTATGCATGTAGTATTAATTCATAAAATTAATTGCATTCAACATTCATGAAAGTAATAGACACATAACACAAGATATGATATCATAAAAAACTCTTGTTAGGAAGTAAAAACTGTGGTGGGGATGGCACCCACAAAACTTCACTATTTGCAGAATGGAAGGGAGCCTGTAAAGGCTTACAATTGATCACTTCTAATGATCTACCCTGTTAGGAGTATTAATGTGGAGACCTATTAAGATCTACTCTGTTAAGAGCTTTAGCAACACTAATGAAGTGTGCACTCAGTTGAGAGATTTACAATAGGACTTTTAAGTCCACCTTCCTTGAAAGGATTTCTTAAGTGTACCCCACTTGTTAGAATGTGTACAACATGTTTGACCTGACTGTATGCAATCTATAATTGCTGATTACAGATCCATTAAAGCTCATAATGAATATCACCTATAGTGATTGATTAATACCTTTTCCTACTTGTCGGTAGCCTGTGTTCTTTTCTTGAAAATTGATATGATCTTTGTCTGTGCTACTGCATGAATTCTCTTGTCTAATCCTTAGATGCTCTCATTGGCTACGATCATCATTGGAAAACATGTTCATAGTTGATTGAGCATGTATTTATAAAAGTATTTGACCTATTCTAGAATCATGTATTATAATGTTAACTCTAGATCCAAGGTAACAAATTGACCTTGATCCTTTAGTTTGCATGTTTTAAATCAGTTAAACTGATAAAAACAATAATAATTACATTGCTTTCTCTTCATGTAATGGATTTTAAAAAAATCAAGAAGCTAAATATAAAACTTCTGTGATTTATTTGACGTGGAAAGTCAGATCCACTTTTTGTGGGATGTAACTAAATGTCAGTTCTTGATCATCGGTTTGAATAGAAAGTATGTCGGTGTTCCTTCTTTGAACTAATTATCAGGTCATCTGTCGGGTTCCACTCTTTGTTGTTTCATCAGGTTGCATTGTTGGTTACTCATCAGGTTCCTTCATCCTTTTTGTCATTGGGTAACACTAAATATTTTTCATCAGGATGCTTTGTACTTGGCAGTATCGATAACCTTGGCGTCAAGTAGTGATGTGCCCTGTCTATCAGTGTAGTATAAACTGATGGTGTTTATCATGTTTTTCCTTGCATATAATAATGGAAAAATATAATGTCTTCATAAAGATAATCAAATTTGATTGCCTTTCCCAAATGTGACGAAATAATTAAAGTATGTGATTAAGGATCCCAGATGTGAGCCTTTGCAACTAAAGGTGATTCAGGATTTACTAGAAGTGAGCCTTTACTAGATGCAATTTGAGATCTGCAGGATGTGACACAAGAAATCTAGGATGTGATCCTTCTCCCGAGATGCGAGCCTTTTCTAAAAAAGGTGAGCCTTTGTCACTAAATGCGACTCTACACATGGAAACAAAGAAGAAAAGAAGAGGTAAATCAACTAAAAAATGATATAAAATTTGGGTAATTGCCCCACGGTGGGCGTCAGAAATGTGTTTGTAAATATTGGACCGGCAGGATGCAACACAACACTTCAATATTTTATTATATTAGCGATTAAAACTTGAAATATTGAAGGAAAAGCATGTAGATACTACCAAAACTGACATATTGCTTCCTATCTAAGAAGAGTATGAAAAATGCTATAATTGCCCTCAGATTATGCATAAATCAGTGACATATACAAGCTTAGAATGGAAGATTCGATGAGAAATCAAACTAAATTGCAATTCAAAGTTCATTTTAGTGCACAAAAGAATATTATGAAATTATGTAAAATTATGAACTAAGAATGCATTTAGATTTCTAGAAATTAGAGTAGCATAAGATTGTACTTGAAATTCTAATAATTAGGGCCAATTGAGCTCAAAATTTAATCCTTTTATAGAATAATTTGAGAGATGAGTGGTTGAGATTGATTTGTGAAGAGAGGTGGAGATTGAATCTTTGGTGATCCATGTAAGTGAAATCTCATTGGCTTATGGATTGACTTTCCATGTGCAAGTGATGAGTTGTAATTAGGAGATTTATTTAATTCATTTTAATTAATTACTTTAGCCAAGTATTTAATTGTTTTGATTTGATTTAAATAGGCCAAGGTAATTAATGTAAGTTAGTGATGAAATAACTTTGATTTTAGGAGATTAAATTGATTTTAATGAATTATGCCAATAATTGAATAATTGTCTTGACTTAATGAGGGGTATGATCATTATACTTAGGGCAAATAGGGTCTCTGGTTAGAGTAGACTGAATTAAGGTGGTTACAAGTTTAAGGATAAAATTCATGGATCAATGCATTCACTAATTAGTTCCCCCACCTAGTAATTGGCACCTCCACCTCCAGTGGTCTTAGACTTTTCAAGTCACTATGTCAGGAAAATATATATTTTGGCATTTGCACACGTAGAATGACACCTATAGTTTTCAACATCTATAACTATCCTTGGGTGTTTGCATTGTCACTAGATTGGGCTATTTTCTATGTTTTCCCACCTACACCTACAAATTGGTGTCTACACTAGTTAAAACCTTCATCTCTGCCATATTAACTTTGTATGTTGGTATTCTAACATGTTGTTATTGTAGGTCTATGATGGTATTTTTCCATGATATTTATTATTTATTTTATCATCTTGGCTTAATGGTTAAATGAACAATTGCATGTGATTGTCTTAGGAAATTTTCATTTGGTTTTTTAAAGTGAGTCGTGTTGATTAGTGGTTTCAAAGAAATGAAATAGTCTCCTCCGTGAGTATTGGTGTCTCCTTGACTGGCTTAGCTTAGAAAGTATCTTGTTGGACTTAATGTGAGCTCTTGTTGAAAGTCAAGGAATGTTAGATTGTGTATCAGTTATGTATTTGGGCATCTTTCAACCCTTGTAAGTGTGTTAAGACTTTTTCTTGTGCACAATTGCAAAGAGATCATTTTTGTTCTTTCATGTAGAATGCAATGCATTTGTATGTATGAATGTGTTAACTGTAATTGTTCACAAAGAATTGAGCATGTTTTACCCTATGTTCAGAGGGATTATTATGGAGGGGTATTACATATGGTATTAGAGCCCATGTTCATACACTGGGAACTCTAGTGCTTATGTTCTCATTATGTTTGGTGTGAGTGGTGTGTGGTTATTAATGGTATTCCTTGATGCTTATCATTATTCCCTCACTTCCTTAGCACGTCTTATAGGTATTGTATCATCCTAAAAAGTAACCACTTGATTTTTTATCAATTTAGGATCATTTTGGGCCCTCTTTAATGTGTTTCCTTTGGTTGGGCTTCATATTTCACTTAAATGTACATTTTATTAACATATGGGCCCTTGTTTCTTCCCTAATCCTCCCTAGTTTGTGCAAAATCAAAGTAGAATATTATTTATAATAATCCTCCCCTATTTTAAACCAATTGCAAAATTCCCTCTTCCTCTTATGATCTTGGAATTTTCTCTCAATATCCGAATCAACTGACCTTCTAGATCACACAAACTTTATAGGTCATTCCCTCTAATCACAAGAAAGAAAATATTTGGAGGGGTGCGGTCAACGTTTGACTGTACCCCCAGTGGTGAAGTCAAAGTTCAACTTTACTCTTAGGTTTTTGATCCAAGGTTGGGCCCTGGGTCCTATCTGGCACATTCATCAGGGTTCCAGATCCATGGTCGGCCTGTGTAATTTTGTTTCTAGATGCACTATAAAAGGATCTCCCTTTCTCTTAATTTTCATCTTATGATCTATGATATACATGTGCATATGTTCACAAGGCAACCACCATTTTCAAGCAAGCATTGAGCAAGTAATCAAGCTGAGTATTGAGCATCCAAGTGCAAATATTCAAGTATTCAAGGTTTCTTCCATAGATCAAGCTTCTTTCCCCATTGAGGTCAAGAAAAAGATTTTATTAGAAGGACATTGGCATCACTTATTCATTCCTCAGTCATTCATTGACGATTTAAAAAAAATCTTCATAAGGTTTTGTCTCGCATGATTTCCTTTTGGTTTTTGTGTGGAGTCAAAGCTATTGCATCAACATTCTTGATCACAATCAAAGAGGTAAGAGTATCTACATTGCATGATACACTTCATTTCAGATCTAATCTATGTTACATGTTAGCATTCCTTACTTAATTTCAATTCAAGGTTAATTCCTAAATTGGGTCTTGACCAAGGCAAGCCCCCCTTCCACAAACACTTTCCTATTTTTTGTGTAGGAACAGGTTTCAAGATCTGCAGAATTGGATTCGAGCATTTTCAGGGTTATCTCAGAGATCAGAATCAAAAAGTACACAATCGTAAATAGAGGAGTGTATTTAATCTCTACTTGTAGCTGAAAATTTGACAAGTTCCTAGAGGCTTCAAATTTTCATGGTCAAAACTTACAGGTGCTAGGGTCCTAGATCCAGAACGATTTTAGTCTGTGACTGGAAATTATAGTTTCAAGGTATATAACCTCCTAATTCATTTCAAGGTGCACAAATACTTCTGCAATCTTACATTTTCTTTCAAATCTATCATTCCATCATTCATTTTCAGTCATTTTCTAGATCCATAGTCAATCCCATAATCAATATCCTTCAAAAGGAATACCGAATTCCTCTTTTGTTTGAGCTATGAATTGGCACCCTTCATCCATTTGGTTGTGCTAATAAAACTTGAACTTAAGGGTTGGATTTGTATTCCTAATGTATACTATAGGATCTTGGTGAGTGATCTCTTTTCTTAGCATTTCTCACCATTTCCTATTATAAATTTTTGGTAAACACGTCCATTTCATGCATATTTTTCCTTTTGATATGGATACTTAGAAAGAAACATTTGTCATTTACATTTCATGCATTTAATTTTCAATTTTTATGTTTCCTAGTTACATTACATTCACATTTTGCATAAATAAAACACAAAATAAGTGTTGCATTGTTGATCTTCTTTCAATATGTCTGACTTTTTTGTTCAAGCGTTTAATTCTTTTGATGATTTTCTTAGTTATTGTCACCTTACCAATTTTTCTGAGGTGTTTTGTAGTGAATATTTTGATAGGCTAGATGAAGCCCTTGATGACTCCATCTCTCCTAAGTCTTCCTCTACATCTCCCAAACAAAAAATTTTCCAAAAACTGATTGGTTTTCTTCCTATAGGAAATCTTATTTGAAATATTTATGATCCTCTTAGGATGCATAATCAACCTGTGATTATGGTTCAAGGACTTAATCAATCTTCTCCCCATATTGTTCTCCCTCTTACCAAAGAGTTCTTTAATAACAATGATTATCTTTCTTCTACAATGTCTCTTCCTTATAAGGATCATTTGGTACAAGAGAATGATCACACAACAACTCCTCATATTGATAAACCACTTCCTATGAGTTTCATTTATATTTCTTATATACATGAGGCCTTGATAAGCTATGTTTTTCCTTTGCCTAAACATACCATAGAAGTAGAGGATGACAACTGTGAGGCTCTTCTTAGGGAATCTTTTGAGTATAATGAGACTAATCAAATCAACCCGATTCAATCTCCATTTCCTTCTTCAAATCTTTCTCCAACTAAAATAAGTAGTCCATTAACTCTTCAAGATGATGATTGGGGAATCTTAGACTATGTACCAACATTATGTAGCAAGGACAAGACTTTTGGCTTTGAGAATCAAACAAATCTATCTATAGAATATATGGATATTTATTGGTCATCCTTAAATTTCAATCCCCTTCCACCTAAAGGAGCATCTTATCTTATTGATACATCAAATCTCCCTAATGAGAAAAAAAATTTCAAAAGAAAATTTTGATTTCCAACCTTCCTCTTTACCCAATCAATCTATACATTCTCCTCCCACTTTCTCCTCACAACAAGAGTCTATTTTGTTTGAGCTTCTTCAGGCCAACTTAATTACTCTTCCTTTGAAAAATGAGAAAAAAAATAACAAACACAAACAAGACAATTCTTCCATTTGTACGTTTCATCAAATTCAAGGCCATAAGACTAGTGAATGTTATGATTTGAAGTGTAAAATTCAAGAATTCATTGATTGTGGTATGATTCAAATGACTTGAAACAATGAATGAAACCTTTTTTGTGATCATTCTACCTAATATATCTTCATCCCTATTATGCTGCTCCTCACTATGTGACATTGCTATCCCATCCTTTATAGACTCATTATCATACTTTGTGAGAAACATAATAGTCCTTTTTCCTTGTGTCCTCACTTGGGGGGCAAGGGTCCTATTTCACTCTCCTATTTCTCTCAAAGGATTCATTTTCTCTCTTTGATGACTTATTTATTTTAAAAGTTGACACTTTTTCTTACATGGATTTTTTGTTTTACACAAGGATCTTCTATTTTTCAGGAGATTTACTTCCCGAGTTGCAACCTTATGCTTGCATTTGATATCACATGTCTATTATAAATAGAAACCTCTTAAGGATCCTAATGTGTCATTCCTCTTCTTTCTCTTCTCATTCAAAGCATCTAATATCCCGTATGGACTTGAATATTTTACAGTTTCATGTTCTTTCTTGCATGGATTTATTATTTTACACAACGATCTTCTCTTTTTCAGGAGATTTACATCCTGAGTTGCAACCTTATGCTTTCTTGAAAGTGCATGTTTATTATAAAGGATCTATCACTTAGGGCACATATTTAATTTCTTTCCTTTCTCTCTTTTGAAGGATCCTTTATTTTTTTTAGCTCTGATAATCCTAAAGGATAATAATTTATCATTAGCATATAAAGAAACATTTTTTGGACTGTCGGTAACATGATCAATGAGTGACAACATACAGACAAGTGTAATGGTCACCAAGATAGTTAAGCGCAAAGGTCACCAAAATAGACAAGCACAGTGAACACCAAAATCAAACTATCACTAACATATAGTTTACAGAGTAAACTAAGAGCACAGTTTACAGAGTAAACCGACAAACAGTTCAAAGACATCACCGAGCACAGACTACAGAGCATATCGAGCGCCAGTCTATCGAGAGATAGTTTTTTTCCCAAGAAAAGTGGATTTGAGATACATGCCAGATAAAGCACTTTAGTTTTATAAATAGCTTTATGCTTAGCTGTAAAACCATTTCTTGAGGAACAAATAAAGCATATGTAATTGTTTTAATCAGTCTGACTGATTGTAAACATGCAAACTAGGAGATCAAGGTCAAGTTGTAAACCTTTGATCATAGATTTTTTATTGTAAAGCGTGAAACCTAATTAGGTTAATACATTATATAAATAGATGTAGTAATCAATCAGAACATGATTATTGTAGCCACAAAAGACATCTATGGATTAGAAAGAGAGTTTCATGCAGAAGGACACAAAAGAAAGAATTCAGTTATGAAGAACAAGATTCAAGGCTACCGAGAAGAACAACGATATTAATCAATCACTATAGGTGATACATATATCTTGTGAACATAAAGGAAAATCATCATTTCAAGATTGCATACTATCAGGTCAACAAGTATTTTTGAATACTCTCTAACAATTGTAGCAAATAGAAGAAATCCTTTAAGAAGGTGGACTTAATAGTATTATTGTAAATCTTTTAACTGAGTGCACACTTAACAGTGTTGTTAAAATATCTTAACCAAGTAGACCTAACCAATCTAAAATGTTACTCCTAACAGGGTAAGAACATCAGAAGTGATCACACTTGTAGCCTTAACCGACACCTTCCATTCTATAGATAGTGAATTTTTGGCTGTTTCATCCCCAATGCAGTTTTTACCTTCTAATAGGGGTTTTCTGCATTACCAATTCTTGTGTTATGTGTAACTACTTTTCATGAATGTTTACATGCAATTACATTTATATTTTGATATTACATGCATAAGGTAGAAAAGAAATATGGTTGGTAATGCAAGGAAAGATTACTAAAGGTTAAAGTGATAAAAGTTTAAGGGGTACTGATTCACCTCTCCCCTCTCAGTACACACCATTCCATTATTCCAAAAACTAGTATCAGAGCTAGATCTCTTATTTGGAAAATTTTAAATCACTTGAGAGAAAATATCATACAATGGAACCATATAAGCTTGACAAGAATATTGAAAATCAGAATTTGTAGATACAAATCTTCTATGAGAAATACAAAGAAGCAAGAATAAAGATGAGAGAGCTACTGGATGAAAGAAAATTTATGGCATCTCACTCCAATGAAACTGACTATCATGAAGAAGAGATACCTGATTTGTTTGAGTCATCATGATCTACATCTAGTAATACATCAGACACATCTGAAGGAAGCATTACAATTTTGAATGAAATCCATCAACATCTGACTGAAAAAGTAAAGGTACTACAAATCAGTCAAGAGACACAGATGGTAAGAATGATTGATGCTATGAATAATGCTAGACAAGCTGGACAAGAAAGAACATTAGCTATTGATGACAGGAAGAAGATCACTAAAAAGCTACAAGAGAGAGAAATTGAAATACAAAGACTTACTGAACATCATCATGACACCAATCAAATAGTTCTTATGATTCATGAGGCCAACTGAGTGAACATAGAAATTAATGGGAAATTGGAAGCTATTGGTGAACTAAGAGGAGAAAATGAGAAACTAAAGCATGAAGTAAGGATTCAACAACAACATAAGGATATGATCAAGAAAGCTAAAGAAAGTACAAAAAGAATGGATGATTTTCTGAATGGACAAAGAAGACTCAACAACAACATCAGTTTAGGGTATACCAAGCATGGAGAATCATCAAATTGAGATGATAAAAAATATGTCTACACAAATCCAAGAGAAAAAAATATGTCATGTAATCACTCTGGAAAACTAGTCCACACTTCAAATGTTTGCAGGAGTAGAGCTAAAGGTATTCCAAAATCCACTTCTACATTCATAGGTAATTGTCAAAACTATAACAAGCATGGACACAAAGCACATGAATGTAGATCTAAGGTGAACAAACCAAAGAAGGAATCCTACATGGAAAAATATTGTTCTACTTTCAAAATGCATGGGCACGCATCTCATGAATGTAGGAAAAATAAAAGGCAAGCATGGAAGCCAAAAGAAAAAGAAAAATATTATAAACCAAGAAGAGTTGGTAAGTAATATGTTTGGGATTACAACACATAGGTAAATTGCATAGCATGTGGTAGATATGGACACATGTATGAAAACTGCATGAGGAAATGGATAAGAAGGTCAAGGAATTGGACTAACTTCGGAATGACATGCTTACACTGTCATAAGGTCAGACACCTAAGAAAGGACTACAGAGACCAGGTGATGGAGTCAAGCACTTTTTCTAATGGGAACACTATTGAAGATATTAGGAGAATAAGAAATCAAATGTGGAGCTTCAAGCAAAGATGATGCTGGACCAAGCACCACAGTTGGTGACACCTCATCCAATGGATCTGGTGATTTCACCACCCCCACCTAAGCATACAAGTAAGTATGGAATTGCACTATACAAAGATATATTTTACATTAGTTCCAATATTCATTGATATTATACCAAATTAGCATGAATGAAGATGCACTATGGTATTACTTGTTATGATTTTGTGAATCCAATCTGGTCGGTCAATACACAACGAGCATCATCGGTGTACATACATATAAAATCTGAGTTTTCAACATAAACTGAGCATCATCGGTAAACACATGAAATAAAATCAAGTCTTCACTACATACCAAGCACCGTTTGTGAACATGTGAAAAGTACAACTAAATTGTCACTTACCCTGAGTGTTGTATTCTCACCGAGGATGAAAAATTTGGTATGATACCTGAGCATCTTTGTTTCATCGACCAAGTGGTAGATAGAGAATTTAATGCACCACTTAGTTTATTTGCTATAAATAGGGCATCAAAGAGCTCATTCATTCACCAAGTGAAAAGTGAATACAACAAAGTGAAGAAGAGCGACTAAAAGTGACAAGTTTGTAGATTGATTCATAGCAGATTCAAAGGTGACTCCAACATATTCCTAGCATCTAAAAAAAATATCATGTAAGTACCAAGAATTACTGAGCTCATAGTTCATTACGGAGAAAGCCCTAATTTCATGAACAATGGAAACTACCTCGCGAGTCACAAAAGATAAAGAACACAAACGACAAGAAGGTCAACCTAATCAAGAACTCTACCTATGAAGAGCCCAATTATAAATTTTTCCCTGAGGTTTCTTCACAACCTGACCACCAAGGAGCATTCTCAAGCATCCCTCCTAGGGTTTTGCTAATAGAAGATATCCGTGCATACATCCACTGCAAGATTGTAGAGATCAGAGACCTTGAGGTTGAAGAAGCTTACAAGAAGCTTTGCACAGATGGAAACCTTAAAGATGAACACAAACACATTGAGGTGAAAGGGTTAACAAATTCCCTAATGTTCCCAAAAGAGTTCAAGACCAAGTGGATTCAGATAGTACTCAGTCGAGTACATGACAGAAAAATGTGGTTGGATGAACCAAAACCAATCACTAAGGATGTGATTCACGTAGTAATAGGTTATCCAGTAACTGACAAGGCTAAACCCCTAAACCACCCATGTCACCCCAAGATTGAAAAGTTAACAGGTGCAATATGGGATGATAGAGGTTTAAAATTTAATTCAATCACTGACCCAGAGATGAAGTTCAGTGCATGTGTACTTGGATAAAAGGTATTCTAAGCTAGCCGATTGAACATCATAACTTGTGGACCAGTTGCACTGCTTATAAGATTGTGAAGAAGGGACTATAACTAGACTTGTCTGAGCTACTACTGAAGCAACTAGAGGAGAATATGAGGAAAATTAGGTCAGCCAAATCTAATTCATGTAAGTTCAGCTCACTGCTCATGTGCACATTTTTCTACTATCATAATTTATTCCCATCTGTCGGTAATATCAATTGGGACACAACCCGACCAATAACAACACAAATTAGTAAATGAATTAAGTCACTAGGGAACAATTTCATATCTGTAATGGATGCATACTTCACATCTTTCAAAGACAGAATGCAGAAGAGAATGAGGATCCTTGCACAACTAGTAGAACAGTACAAGGATGACATATGTTTCATAGTGGATACCGACACCACTTTAATCAAACTAGTTGTACCAAGAACAACATGGTTGGCACCACTGGACTATGAGATAAACATAGATCAAGCTATAGAGGCTATTGAAGCCTTTCTAAATGAAGTAGTGGACAAATTGTTGAGCAGATTTGGAACATATGAGGAAGCTAAGTCTAGAATCAAGACTAGCTTAGTAGTAAAGAAGATAGACCGAAAGAAAACAAAAATGGTGAAAACACTTGAAAAGAATCTATCATTAAATGATGAAGAATTGAAACAACAAGATATCACTGAGGGACACTCACCTATCGGTGAAGATGAAAAATTGAGTGATTCTGAATCTACTAAGTTAGATGCACCACCAGCCAAGAAGCAAAAGGTTACAAATGTGACAATTGCATCAAGAACCAAAAGTAAAACCAAAAAATATGTAGACTCATCGCCGATAAAGAAAGGTACAATGAGGACTTATAAGAGAAAGCCTCAAACTGGGCAATCAGCACCAAGGCAAAGAAGAAGATATATAAGAGGAAAAGAGGATAAGGAAGATATTGAATGTGATGAGAAATACCAAGGACTCCAAGCTGAAAAACTCAAAGTTCCTCACATAGTTGATTAAGTTGTTGAGTCAATCATCAGCACTGGGATCATATCACACCAAAAGATTAGACAATGGCTAACCTTGTCTCCCGGAGATCAGACTAAGATAGAAGAAGCCATAAATAGGGAAATGGTTGCATACAAGTATGTACCAATACAATTAAACAAGAAAATACCACAAGAGCTTAGTGACAGAATATCAGCAAGATGGACATATGTCTTGCACACCAAAAAAAAGATAAGGGAAAGATCCCTAGTTACACTCATGCTACATGAGTCAACAGTTGAAGAAATTGATGAAACAATGAAGGAGCATGCAAAGAAATTATCAGAAAAGATGTGAGAATACAAGGTACTAGAGGGAAAACTATGAAACCCTGACAAAGAATGCAATGAGACTTGGAATAAAATATTTAATGCCCCCAAGAAGGTACTGGCTCTTACCAAGACACCTCACTATGAAGAAAAGGAGGTCACGTTGATCCCAGAACACATTTTCATCAATGATACTGAGGACATCAATCCATTTGATTTGACAACACATGCAAGTAAGGAAATGGATGATGTACCTCAAATATTACAATCATTAGGGGATACAACAGACATCACCATAAAAGATATAAATCTTATTGATTATGATGATGATCCCAAGAAGGATGAATATGTAAATGATGCCGTCGAGAAAGCAAAGGAAACAGATACAAAGGATGTTGCACGAGTAAATGTACCAAGTCACATACCTCTATTGATACAAGCTATCAATATAATTACTAAAGAGAAGGAAAATCCACCTAAGCCTGATGCAAACATGCCAATAGACACAGGTGATGAACAAGGGAAGAAAACATATTCAAAGCATCAAGTGGAGAGGAGAAACTGAGTGATTCCAAGGAAACTGAAGAGGTAAACAAAGCTGCAGATATAGAAAAGGTTGATGTAGAGACATCTACTACTGACCAATAAGTCAATACTGAGCAGCATACAAAAGGCAACACACCTCCCACACAATCACCCAAATAAAAAGAAACAAAGAAAGAACTTGCTATAGTTCTACGTTCCCCCACTTCCAACACTATTTCAAAGAAGAAGAAGAAAATAAAAGCACCGGTCACACTCGATGAAATCATTGACATACCCGACTGTGATCCTAGAACACTGGATCTTGAGTCCCTGACCAAGTATGGTGAACTTTGCAAGAGGAAGGCTATACAGGACAAGCTCAAGAAGGAGCACAAGAACTCACAAATCCTAGATACCACAAAAGAAATACTATTGCAAATAGTACCTAACACTAAAATTGATCAAAATTCTCCAATACTTGATCAATTACCAGTACTCACCGACGCCATTACATCATAGAATGTAGATGCAGACAAATTCATTGAGGAACGTGTTGAGGAGAAGTGTCAATACAAGTTAACCAAGAAAATCAGCCACAAAGTGGTAGAAAATAAGGTAAAACTTTCTGAATTAGTAACTACAATGGAACCAATAATATCAAAAGTAGTTAAACTAGTTCAAAATTTTTGCACAATAGAGCATTTCACTACTGAGCATAGTGAAAAGATAGCAAAGATAGATGCAGATCTTAAGGCTAGTGCACAAAGTCTCACAACCGAACAAAATGCATTCCAATTGCAATTGGAGAAGATTTTAGAGTCAAAAAGGTTGAGACTAGAACTAAAAAAGGCTGAAAGTAGAATCCAAGATGAGGTAACTAAGCTCCAAGCTATGTTACTCCTGAATCTCACACTGCTATTGAAACACGTGACTTTGGCAAAAGCATAGATTGCCACCCAAGAGATGTCTATTACCGAGAGTATATATGACATGCATGCCAGAATCACTTTGGAGCACATGACCCTGGAACACCTTAAAGAGAAATGGGAGAAGCTAATGGTAGATATTCAAAATTCCCATGCACACATATTTGGCAAGTTATAAGTACTACACCTTTGTCATTATTTTCAAAAAATGGGGAAATTATATGTATAAGGGGGAAATATATATGTAAAGGGGGAATATATATGTATAACATGTCAAAAGGGGAAAACATGTCAAAGGCCAAAGAGGGAAATACATAAAGGAGAAACATGTACATACACTATACCGAGGCATGCACATAGGGGGGGTCATTTGATAAGGTAAAAACTTGGTGTATATACTGAACACATTAGTTAATTACACATATCAATTTTTGATACTAATGCCAAAGGGGGAGATTGATAATCCTAAAGGATAATAATTTGTCATTAGTATACAAAGAAATAGTTTTTGGACTGTCAGTAACATGATCACCGAGTGATAGCATAGAGACAAGTGCAATGGTCACCAAAATAGTTAAGTTCAAACGTCACTGAGATAGATAAGCATAGTGAACACCGAAGTCAGAATTGTTAGGAATAACAGTCCACAAGAAAACTGAGAGGGGGGGTGAATCAGTTGTAGTATAGATTATTAAAATTTAAACTTTATCAACCATATCAGCAAATGTAAATAATAACTCAGTAATAGACAACACCATAACACAATATTTGTTGATGAGGAAACCCTGTTAAAGGTAAAACCCCGGTGGGAATTAACACACACAAATAATGTACTGAGAGTATAGTATCCCTGTTAAAAGATATTAGCCCTGTTAGGAGCTTGTTACAACATTACAATACACAGTCCCTGTTAGGAGACAGACCATATTAGGAGTCAAAGGAAATAGTAGGCTCACTTCCAAGGCATACTTCCCAAAGAAGGTTAAAGCCACCCTCAAGGATTTACAATCCACATCAAGTGTATATAGCAAATACACAATCTAGTGAACTATCTAATAGAAACTATCATTGCTTGATCAGTTCTAATGAAGTATCAACACTGCTCTCTATCCAGCAGTCAAGCTTCGTAGCTTCACAAATCTTTGCTCTTCTCTTTCTCTGCAACACTTTTCACAAATGAAAATATTGTGCTCATATATACCCTTTTACAATAATCCATTAGGTCGGTCAGTTAAGCTTTCCTAATACATAATTAACTAGGTCAGCCAATTAAGGCTTCCCATTATACAAATAATTACATAAGCCCTTGCTAAGATACACACGGTACCTATAACAAGTATACAACATTTAAAATTCATCACAAATACTTTCAGATCCACAATCCACTCTCATAATTAATTTCCACACGTTACAAGTCTGAAGTCAGACAGGAAATAGGTCTTCTCCAAAACACACGCCATAGCTACGTCATCAGTACCCAAACAAAAATTGAACTCAACCCATTTTACTATCATATTTCGGCTCTCTATCAGTAAGCTCACAAGTTTTGAAACATCTTCCTCAGTAAGATATACCTGAAACATAGAGACCTTCTCTGTCCAGAATCACAGTTGCAGTCCAAAAAAATAGTCTTCACCAAATGAAATGTAACATCCACATAATGTAACATAAAGTCAAGCGACCTTAGGAGTAAGGTTAGAACTCATGCTTCTACATAAATCCAACTTTGATCCTTTTGAATCATCCGTACAGTGTCTGTACACTCGTTCTAGTTAAGTAGTTAGTCAGTTTTCTCCATAGAAATATATGTTGACATCGGTGACAAAAAATGAATATCAACAACATGATCAGTAACCAAAATTGATATCATCCAACAATCTCCCCCTTTGACATTGATGACAACATATGGGAAAATCCATATGCATCAACCCAAAAGTACTCTCTCTTAATACAATCTTCTCAATATCCTCAACATAAATTTCCCAAAACAGTAGGGATTTTCTCATAGATTCCTTCCGCCTTTGGCAACAATGGCAAAGGGTACCATAAATCATCTTTAGTCTTCAGTATCTTTCTCAAATCTTCATGTCTGATCAGGTGCAAGATTACCCAAATTTTCTTCATAGTGTTCTCCTGCGATCACTCCCCCTAAGGAGTAGATCCATACATCAAGTCCAGAGAATAATATAGCTCTGAGATCCACTAAACTGATGCATATCTGCATCATTTTAATTACCACTTGGAGGGGCCATCACCCCAAGCATGCCTCTAAGGTATTCAAAATCATCTTTTTGCAAAGGTTTAGTAAATATATCTGCTATATGTTCCTTTGTGCTTATGTACTCTAGTTTAATCTCCTTAGCAGCTACCTTCTCCCTCAAGAAATGATACTTCATAGAAATATGTTTAGTCTTTAAGTGCATTACAGGATTCTTTGACATGTTTACTATACCTGCGTTATCACAATGAATAACCACTGGCTCATTGAAAATTATTCCAATATCTTCCAGCATTTGTTTCATCCAAACAACTTGTGTGCAATTGATTGTAGCAGCTACATATTATGATTCAACATTAGATTGAGCAATACAATTCTACTTCTTGCTTAACTAGGAAACCAATCTCTTCCCAAGGAAAAATGCACCACCACTTGTGCTCTTTCTATCATCCACATTACCTACCCAATCAGCATCAGTAAAAGCCTGCAAAGTAAAATCATCAGATTTTTCATACCATAATCCATACTCTACTGTTCCTTTCAGATATCTGAGAATTCTTTTCATAGCAGCAAAGTGTGTTTCTTTAGGATCTTCCTAATATCTAGCCACAATTCCAATTGCATTGGTAATATCTGGTCTAGTGTGTGTCAAATATTGTAGACCTCCAATCATTGACCTGTACTTAGTCTGCTCAACACGTTGAGTCTCATCACTTTTAGTTAGTTTGTTCCCTACTGTCATGGGTGTACCAACATGTTTACAATCTTCCATTCCAATTTTTTTTAACATTTCCTTAAGGTACTTGGTCTGAGATATAAATATGCCATTTTTACTCTGATTAATTTGCAAACCAAGAAAAAATTTCATCTCACCAATCATTGACATCTCAAACTCATTCTCCATTTCTTTAGCAAACTTCTTACTCATTTTGTCATTTCCTCCAAAAATGATATCATCAATAAAAACTTCTATAATTAAGATTCCATCTTCATCAGTTCTTAAATACAAATTATTGCCTGCATTACCTTTTCTAAAACTAAGATGAAGTAGATGTTTATCCAATCTTTCATACCATGCCCTAGGTGCTTGTTTCAATCCATACACTGCCTTCTTCATTCTGCAAACCATGCTTTCATCATCTGTCATAGGAAAACCATCAGGTTGCTCAATGTACACTTGTTCTTCTAGGTCACCATTCAAGAATGTAGATTTCACATCCATCTAATACACTTTGAAGTCTTTATGTGCAGCATAAGCAAGGAATAGTCTCACAGCTTCTAGTCTAGCAACAGGTGTGAATGTTTCTTCATAGTCTATGCCTTCTTATTGTGAGTAGACTTTACATACCAGTCTAGCCTTGTTTCTTACCACTGTGCCTTCCTCATCCATTTTGTTTGTGAAAACCCACTTAGTTCCATTCATATTCTTGTTTTTAGGTCTTGGAACCAACTCCCAAGTATTATTCTTCTTTATCTTCTCTAATTATTCTTCCATGGCTTTAGTCCAAGATTCATCTTTACATGCTTCATTAGTAGTCTTGGGTTTAGCTTGAGAAATCAAATAGATCTCATCTCTAACTTTAGATCTAGTCATCATTCCTTTGCTTGCATCACCAATAATTTAATCTTCAGGATGGTTTTTCTTGACATACCTTGGAGTCTTCAATGTCTTAGTAGCTTCAGCCTATTCTTCTTCTTTAGTCTCATACTCAATCATCAAGGGTTCTTTAGGTTTAGCAGCAAATTTTCTTATTTCTTTTATCTGACCACAATCATACATTCTTTCCTAAATTTGAAATTTGTCATCTATCCTCACATTGTCGCTTTCATTTAGTTTTCTCAATCTCAGATTGAAACATTTATATGCTTTACTCTTAGTAGAATAACCAAGAAAGATTCCTTCATCACTTCTAGCATCAAACTTGCTTATCTCATCATCTCTCTTGATATAACATTTACTACCAAATATTCTGAAATATTTCACAGTAGGTGTACGATCAAACCATAATTCATAAGGAGTTTTATTTGTACCTTCTCTGACCTAAATTTTTTTTAGTGTATACACATCAGTGCCAACTGCTTCTCTCCAATGAACATGTGATACATTTCCTTCCAGCAACGTATTCCTAGCAACATCTAATATAGTTTTGTTTCTTCGCTCTGCTATCTCATTCTGTTGTGGAGTTCTAGGAGCTGAAGTTTGTCTATGTATTCCATTTTCTTCACAATATGTGTTAAATAGTTCTGATGTAAATTATCCTCCTCTGTCTGATCTCAAACATTTCATCTTTAAACCAGATTCATTCTCAACTTTTTCTTTGAACAACTTGAATTTGTCAAATACCTCAAATTTCTCTCTCAAATATGTAACCCACGTCATTCTAGAAAATTCATCAATAAAGAGTATAAAATACCTTTCACCATAGTATGATCTTGTTTTTGTAGGGCCACACAGATCTGTATGCACCAGATCCAACTTCCCTTTTGCTGAATAGGCTTTTCTCTTGAAAGTGCTTCTAGTATGTTTCCCCATAACACATTCTCTACACATAGTGTTAGATGGCTTAAAAATTTTAGGTAGATCTCTTACTGATTTTGTCATACTTGCCTTCACAATTTCATCAAAATTAACATGAAAAAATCTTCTGTGCCATAACCAGTTGTCATCAATCTTTGCAATAAAACAAGTAGCTTCATATGTGTTTAGTTCAAATACATTACCTCTGGATTTAGTATCAGATTCTATCAAGTCTCCTATTTTACTCTTGATAGAACATTTCCCATTGATGAAGTTCAGTTGATAACCCTTGTCCACTAGCTGTCCAACACTCAACAAATTATGCTTCAGTCCATCAACAAGTAGTACAATGTCAGTGTTAGTCTTACCATCCAATGAGATAGATCCAACCCCAATAATAAGTTTAGGAGTATTGTCACCGAATCTAACAACACCGCCATCATGCTTCTTCAAACTTACAAATTTATTTTTATCTCCAGTCATATGATGTTAACAGCCATTATCTATGACCCATTCAAATGTATTTTCAACTTGAGATACTAATGCTTTTTACTCATGCATAGGTTCATCATCCTTAATAGCAATGAATCCAATTTCATCAAAGTTATCATCCTAATCATCAGATATTCCTTCACTAGCATAATAGCATTCCTTATCCTTTGAGAAATTAGACTTGAAAAACTTAGGTTTGTGCTTTGGAATTCTTGTAGGACATCTAGATGCAAAATGACTGATCTTATTACATGAAAAACATTTCAAAGGTAATTTGCCTTCAAACTTACCCTTACCTCTCTTTTCTCTTTTGGAAATCAATGCAAAAATTTCATCTAGCTTCCTTTCTTCTTCCTATATCTATTCCCATTCATTAGCATAGGCTCCAAGTTCTTCTCTCAGATCATTACTACTTGTGCTTGCATTCCTAGCTAAGGTCTTCGTGTTCTTGTGCACGATTGCTTTGAATGTTGACTCAACTCTAGGTAAAGTGTCTCCCAATTTTGTGGCCTCAAATGTAGTTAATTTTACATCTCTTTGGTGAATTTTTGTGTCAAAGGTATGATCTCCTCTATAACCTAAACCTTGGTTCTATATGCAGATGTCAAAGATCTCAGTATCTTTGTAATTACTTCTTCTTCACTGTAAATTCCTCCAGAGTTCTTAATACCAGTCACCACCTCAGTAATTCTTTGTGTATATGCTCTGATGTTCTCATCTTTTTATGATTCCATCTTTGTCTTCCAGTTCTGTAACTTTGCTTTCTTTGTAAATCTATCTCCAACATATAGTGCTTCCAGTCTTGTCTAGATTTCATGTGCAGAATCCAAGTCCTTTACTTCAGTAAATTCTCCTTCTGATAGAGCATTGAATAAAGATTCCCTTGCAGCCATATTACATGAAAATAGATTCTTTTCATCTTCAGTGGCCTTCTCTAATTCATCCTCAGTCGCTAACTTTTCTTTCTTCTTTATGATCATCTAGTAGTCAATTCCTAGACACATCAGATGTGTTCTCATCTTGTTCTGCCAACTGTCAAAGTTTTCATGGTCAAAATTTGGACTATCCTTCCTGTAGTAAGTCATCTTCAGGATCACCTCAAGATGTTAAGCTTTCTCTCTGAGGACCATTAGCTCTGATACCAATTGTTAGGAATAACAGTCCACAAGACAACTGAGAGGGGGGGTGAATCAGTTGTAGTATAGATTATTAAACTTTAAAATTTATCAACCATATCAACAAATTTAAATAATAACACAGTAATAGACAACACCATAACACAAGATTTTTTGATGAGGAAACCATGTTAAAGGTAAAACTCTAGTGGGAATCAACACCCCTGAATAATGTACTGAGAGTATAGTATCCCTGTTAAAAGATATTAGCCTTGTTAGGAGCTTGTTACAAAATTACAGTACACATTCCCTGTTAGGAGAAAGACCTTGTTAGGAGTCAAAGGAAATAGTAGGCTCACTGCCAAGGCACACTGCCCAAAGAAGGTTAAAGCCACCATCAAGGATTTACAATACGCATCAAGTCTATATAGCAAATACACAATCCAGTGAACTGTCTGATAGCAACTATCTTTGCTTGATCAGTTCCAATGAAGTATCAACACTGCTCTCTATCCAGCAGTTAATCTTTGTAGCTTCACAAATCTCTTCTCTTCTCTTTCTCTACCACACTTTTCACAAATGAAAAGATCACTGATATATACCCTTTTACAATAATCCATTAGGTCAGCCAGTTAATCTTTCCTAATACATAATTAACTAGGTTGGTCAATTAAGGCTTCCCATTATAAAAATAATTACATAAGCCCTTGCTAAGATACACACGGTACCTATAAAAAGTATACAACATTTACAATTCATCATAAATACTTCCAGATCTGCAATCCAGTCTCATAATTAATTTCCACACGTTACAAGTCTGAAGTCGGCCAGGAAATAGGTCTTCTCCAGAACACACCACAACTGATGTCATCAGTACCCAAACAGAAATCAAACTCAACCCATTTTACTATCATATGTTGGCTCTCTATCATTAAGCTCGCAAGTTCTGAAACATCTTCC
Organism: Thuja plicata; assembly: GCA_018584345.1. Taxonomy (NCBI): domain Eukaryota; kingdom Viridiplantae; phylum Streptophyta; class Pinopsida; order Cupressales; family Cupressaceae; genus Thuja; species Thuja plicata. The sequence goes on along the minus strand of MU223411.1, from coordinate 2,768,996 downwards.
TTAGTAAGATATACCCGAAACATAGAGACCTTCTATTTCTAGAATCACAGTTGCAGTCCAGAAAAATAGTCTTCACCAAATGAACTGTAACATCCACATAATGTAACATAAAGTCAAGTGACCTTAGGAGTAAGGTCAGAACTCAGCCTTCTACATAAATCCAACTTTGATCCTTTTCAATCATCTGTACAGTGTCCATACACTCATTCCATTTAAGTAGTCATTTTGTCTTCTCCATAGAAATATATGTTGACATCAGTGATAAAACATGAATATCAACAGCATAATCAGTAACCAAAACTGATATCATCCAACAAGACTATCATCGATAGACAATTTATAGAGTAAATCGAGAGCACAGTTTATAGAGTAAATTGAGAGACAGTTCAGAGACATCACTGAGCACAAACTACAAAGCATATCGAGTACCAGTCTACCAAGAGAGTTTTTTTCCCAAGAAAAGTGGATCTGAGATACACGTTAGATAAAGCACTTTAGTTTTATAAAAATCTTTATGCTTTGCTGTAAAACCATTTCTTTAGGAACAAGTAATGCATATTTAATTGTTTTAATCACTCCAACTAATTGTAAACATGCAAACTAGGAGATCAAGGTCAAGTTGTAAACCTTTGATCAGAGAGTTTTTATTGTAAAGTGTGAAACCTAATTAGGTCAATAAATTTTATAAATAGATGTAGTAATCAATTAGAACATGATGATTGTAGCCGCAATAGACATATATGGCTCAGACAAAGAGTTTCATGCAGAAGGATGCAAAAGAAAGAATTCAGTTATGAAGAACACGATTCAAGGCTACCGAGAAGAACATATGTATTAATCAATCACTATAGTTGAAACATATATCTTGTGAACGTAAAGGATCTCAAATCAGCAATTCAAGATTGCATACTATCAGGTCAACATGTATTTTTGACTACTCTCTAACAATTGAAGTAAATAGAAGAAATCCTTTAAGAATGTGGAATCAACAATCTTATTGTAATGAGGATCAATAGTGGTAACTACATTTGCATGGCAAGCGAGAGCGGAGCACGGGAGCTTGGAGGGCGGGAGCGGCCAAATTCAATTTTGAATTTGGGTAGGACTGGTTTGAAGGAGGCAGGATCCTCTGAGCATAGCAAGCTGGACAATGGGAAGGACAACAAGAACCAAGGGAAGGATCCCAATGCTAGTCTGGCACCACGGGACTTGGGTGGGGGACCCAAGACCAATGAAAGACAGGTGCCTCCCAGGAAATGGGCGTCCCTTTTTGGAGTTAAACCCTCAGGTAAATCTTGTTTACCTCTGGTTAAGAACATTTCTAGACCTTCTCAAGGTAGCTTTGCAATAGACATCCCAGACCAGATTATTGATCACTCTATAGAAATAATTTCAATAACTCCCTGGTTGGAAGATTTTAGGGGTGAGACCAAATATTTAAGTGGTAAGGGCCTTCGTATCCTGAAAATGGGGTCTGAAAGGGCAAGTTGATGTGGTAGCTATGGAAAAGGGATGTATGTCTTTTTTTTTCTCTTGTGAGGAGGACAGAATGAATCTCCTATGAAATGGGCCCTGTATGATTGGGAAAAACACTCTTATTCTCCAGAAATGGCGTCTCAATCTTGTCTTCGAGGAGGAAGTTGTCAGTCAGGTCCCTATTTGGATCAAGCTACATGGTCTACCTCTTTAATTCTAGTTGGAGGATATATTTTCTGGGATAGCTAACTCATTTGGAGAACTCCTCTCTATAGATAATGTTACTGCTTCTAGGAGAAGACTTACTTATGCAAGGATCTGTGTCGGCATAACACAAGATATAGATATGCCAGAGAAAATTAATTTAAACTCTAGACTAGGGTTGTGGGCACAAGCTATTGAATATGAAACCATCCCTTTTGTGTTCTTCCACTGCAAGAAAGATGGACATTGGGCAAAGAAGTGCTCGACAAAAGTTACCCAGAAAAACACTAAGAAATGGATTCATGTAGGGAGGATTATCAAATCTGGAAGAGATAAAGCAAGGGAAGATCAAAATAAAGAACAAAAGGAACAAGATAGTAAAACTAACACTAGTAATATTGCATCTTTGGGAGCTCTTACTAGTAATGAGGATCCTAAGAGAGGGGAAAAAGGGGGACAAATTTATGATAAAAATGAAGCCCAAGTGGAAGAAGGGGAGATTATGGAAACAGTAACAGTGGATACAGAAGATGAAGAAAGGGGAGATCCTAAAGGGGAGAATGAGGATAATCATCAAGAAGGGAGCCAAGATTCTGACACTCAAGAAGTGGTTGAAAATACTAAAGAGCAACAAAAACAACAGGATACGGTGTTGAGTCAAGAAACCCTTAACCAATCGAAAATGCCTCCTAAGGGGGGAAGAAATCATGATACTAAAATACCTAACTGGGGGGACCCTATAGAGATAAGCCAAATCCTTGTGGGGGAACAGAGTGAAATGGAAGATGAGAAAGAAACTCTAGGAGAGAAAAAAAAAAAGGAAAGAAGGACAAAGAGCTACCAAGAAGAAAGGTAGCAACAAGAAGTAGCATAAATGGAGATGTGGGAGCTATTATATCTTCGCCAGGGAGGCCGTCAAACTAGAAGGTGAGAAATAAGGAGGCCAAAAAGAACATTGCGGATGGAAGCCAATAGATTCTGGAGGTAGGATCCTTTGTTAAATCATGAAGATTATATCGTGGAATATTAGGGGACTGAATAATCCCCATAAATAGGAAATTGTTAGGAATATGATTAGGGATAATAGACCAGATATTTTTTTGATTCAAGAAACTAAAATGCTCAAGGATAAAGTTGAAAAGATTAGATTTTTTAAGAATGGGATAACTTGTGGGGGTGACTCTAATGGTGCTTCTGGGGGCATTGCTACTATATGGAATGAGGACATAATAAAAGGGGATATTATATATCAAGGTGATAACGTGGCTTGTATCAGGTTTAGGCATCTAAAGGATAATACCTCTTGGGTTTTGACTAATATTTACGCTCCCAATACTAAAAAAGGTAGAGAAATATTTTGGAAGCAGATGTCTTCTTTGAGAAATTCCTTTATTAATGAAGATGGATTTTTATGGGAGACTTCAATACCCCCTTAAGAGAAAAGGAAAAAAAATGGAGGAAGCCAATCTAACCTAGACAGCAGGATAGACCTCAAGAATTTTGTTGACTGTCATTTTCTTCATGATATAGAGTTATAGGGAACTAAATATACCTGGGCTAATAGAAGAATTAGTAAGGACCTCATTCAAGTTAGGTTGGATAGGGCTCTCATTACTAATGATTGGTTCACTCATTATTACTATTCTTTATCGGCTCATATAAGGGTGGGATCGGATCATAATCCCATAACCTTTCTGGCAGACCCAATTGATAAGAAAAGAAACTTTCCATTCATATTTGAGAAAATGTGGACTTTGCACCCACAACTTGAACAAAGGATAGATGAACGGTGGAAAATAAATATTAAGGGTACTGCTATGTTCATCCTAGCTAAAAAACTTAAAAATGTCAAGGATAATATCAAAGCTTGGAACAAAGAGACTTTTGGTAATATATTCACTACTAAGGCTAGTGCCAGTTTAGAGATTAAGGAGATCTAGGATAGCATCCAAAAGGATGGTTATGCTTACATTTCAAGAGATCAAGAGAATGGGAATTTGGTCGAGATGCATGACATTATTGCAAAAGAAGAAACTTTTTGGAGATAGAGATCGAGAAAGATTTTCTTGAAGGAGGGAGATAGAACTACTAAGTATTTCTTTATGACTACGCTAAAACATAGAATGGCTAACAGGATTTCTAAGCTCAACATTAGTGGAACTATTTCTAATAATGAGGAGGCATTCAAATTGGAGGAAAAAAACTTTTTTCAAAATTTGTTGCAAAAGGTCAGTGAGCTCGACAAGGATGAACAAAGGGAGTTTCTTAAGTGCATTCCTAACATTCTTAATGAAAATCAGAATGCCGGGCTCAATGGTATCCCTTCCAAATATGAGATTAAAAAGGTTGTCTTTTCTTTTGAGGGAGAAAACTCCCCTGGGCCAGATGGTTTTCCTATGTTCTTTTTCCAATCTTTCTGGAATATTATTGAAAAGGAGGTGACCAATGCGGTTAAAGAGAGTTTTGGAACTAGAAAACTTCTGAAGGAGCTGAATGATACCTTTATAGCCCTTATCCCCAAGAAATAGGGAGCTGATAAGATGGATCAGTTTAGACCTATCAGTCTGTGCAAATCTATTTACAAAATTATTTCTAAGGTTCTAACTACTAGGATTTTGGCGATTCTCCCTTCTTTGATTTCTTGGCAACAAAATGGTTTTGTGCCTAGGAGACAAATTATGGACTCCATCATCACTATTCATGAGAATTTTCATTCTCTTGTGATGTCTAGGAAGGAGGGCCTTCTTCTAAAATTGGATAAGTCTAAAGCTTATGAAAAAGTGGACTGGGAGTTTCTAGTGCAAGTCCTGAAGGCTTTTGGAATTAACAAAAAATGTACTGATCTCATTTTATAGCTTATTTCTTCAACAACTTTTTTGGTTTTGTCAATGGGTCTCCTACCTCATTCTTTAAATCTTCCAGGGGGTTAAGACAGGGGGATCCCCTATCCCCTGTCCTATTCATCCTTATGGCTGAATGCCTGGGAAGGTATACGGAGAATCAGGTGAGGAAAGGAGACAATAAAGGGTTAAACCCATATTTAGAGAACCAAGTTTTCTCTCATCATCAGTTTGTTGATGATTTGGTGATTATGGGAGAAGCCTCGGTTAAAAATGCTAGCAATATTAAGAAAGATCTGACTAATTATGGGAAAGCTTCTGGCCAGATTATAAATTGGGGAAAGAGTTCAATGTTTCTCTTCAATGTCCCTGACAGAAGAAAGATGAGAATCATAAGGATTTTAGGATGTGATTTGGGGACTATGCCTGGTACCTATCTTGGTCTTCCTCTCAGCTTGGAACCTCCTGATACTTTATGGAGCTCCTTAGTGGACAAATTTCATAGTAAACTTGCAGGATGGAAAGGGATGTTGCTAAGTCAAGCGGGTAAAATCCAGATTCTTAGAGCTACCCTCCAAGGTCTCCCTCTTTATGCTTTGAACATTTTTAAAATCCCCAAAAAGTTTGGTGAAGCTACTGAAAAAATTCAAAAATAATTTATGTGGACAGGGATGGAAAAAAAAGGATAGCACTTATAGCTTGGGACAAAGTTTGTTGTCTGATCAAGAAAGGTGGCTTAGGCTAAGAAGAATTAAGAACTTGAATGAGAATCTCCATACTAAATTAATATGGAGATATTATAACTCAAAGGAGAATGGACTCTTATATGGGATAACAAGTATAATTAGGATAGGCCTAATCTTGATGCTTTTTGAATGAGGACAGGGAGGGGGTTGGGTCTTTCATATGGAAAAATGTTATGAAAAACAAATACGGAATCAAAAAAGGAATTAAGTGGAAAGTGGGTAATGGTAGCAAGGTTCTTTTTTGGGAAGATGAGTGGCTTCTTCATTCCCCCCTCAAGGAGTGCCCTGAATGGAGTATCTTTGAGAATCAGTGTAAAACTATTTTTGGAAGGAAAGTTGAAGACTATTGGGAAAGGGATCACTGGAAAGTGAGAGGAACCTCCTACAGCAATATGGTGAGAATGCACAAAATAACAGAATATAGAGCAATAGCAGAACTCAGAGTGAATCTATTGATCGCGGGCCACTTCGAAGGGGTAACCTCCTTTGAGCAAGCTCAATACAATAAATTTGTCAGTGCCCATCAAAGGCCTCAACATACTCTTATATACTAAGTACGACCTAGAAAAGTAATACTACCTATGCATGTGGGATAGTAAAATATACTCACGGGATGACTTACAAAGCATATGCGTCCAAAAATACTACACTAACAAAATAAACAAAAGGAACACACAGGTTCCTAACATCCCCTCTCTCTTAGAAAAAAGCTTTGTCCTCAAAGCTTAAGGTGTGGAAATTGTTGCTGAATCTAAAGAAGGGGTTCCCATGTAGCATCCTCTGGTTGCATTCCGTGCCACTGAATCAAGACCTCAGAGATGGAGCGAGAGCAAAGCTGATGAGTGTGCTGGTCAAGGATTGCCTCAGGCTCTAGGATAATGGATCCTTCCTTATCCATTTTAGGGAGAGTAGTTTGTGCTCTGACATTGGTACCAAGAACTTGCTTGAGACAAGAAACATGAAATACTAGATGAATGCGGGAAGAAGGAAGAAGTTCTAGTTTATAAGCAACTGAACCAATTTTCTGCAGAACCTTATAAGGCCCATAAAATTTTGGGGCCAGCTTATGACGCCCTTTAAGATTCAAGGAGGATTGCTTGTATGGTTGTAGACGAAGAAAAACCATATCCCCAACTTGAAATGAGCACTCAGAATGGTGTTAATCTACCTACTATTTCATTCGATTACAGGCCATGTGAATATTATCTTGTAAGGTGCGAAGAATTTGATCCATGGTGCGGAGAACTATGTCAACTACCTAGACTAGTGAGCTGCTGGGAGTGTAGGGAAGGAGCACTGGAGGTGCCTAACGATAGATTGCTTCATATGGAGTCATTTTAGAGGTAGTGTGGTAAGAGGTATTGTACCACCATTCAGCTAAAGGAAGCCACTTGGCCCATTGATGTTGTTGTTCAGAAGTGAAGCAGCAAAGATAAGTTTCCAAGCATTTGATGACAATTTTGGTTTAACCATCAGTTTGTGGGTGATAGCTCAAACTCATCTTCAGTTTGGTGCCAGTTTGCTAAAACATTTCAGTCCAAAAATGACTAGTAAAAGTTGCATCATGATCTGAGACAATGGAAGAAGGGAGGCCATGAAGATGGAAGATCTGGTCTATGAAGATTTGTGCAACTGAGGAGGCAGTATAGGGGTGGCTGAGGGCACAAAAATGACTATATTTAGAGAGATGATCAACCACAACCAAGATCATTGTCTTGTCGCCTGATTTAGGAAGCCCTTCAATGAAATCCATAGAAATATCAGTCCAAATCCATGTAGGGATGGGCAATGGTTCTAGCAAGCCAGGAAGGAGGGTCATTTCACCCTTGTGGTGTTGGCAGGTATCACATTCAGCCACCATCTGTTGAATCATCTATTTCATTCCTTTCCAAAAGAAGTTTCACCTAGCCCGCTCATAATTTTTGAGGAATCTCGAGTTCCCTACCGAAGGAGAAGCATGGAGTTCATAAAAAATAGCCTGTTGCAGATCTGGGTTCTGAGGAAGCACTAGACGGCCCTTGTATCAGAGAGAAGCATCGTCCCAAGAGTAATGCGGTATAGTAGAAGGATTATTGGCTAGATATTGAATGATTTGAGATAAAGAAGAGTCACTGACATAGCCCTGTTGAACAGATGCTAACCAATTGGGAATTGGCATAGAAATAGATAAAAGGGAAGCTTGATCATCAAATGTGCGAGAAAGAGCATCTGCCACAATATTGTCCTTACCCTTCTTGTAGGTGATCTCACAATCATACCCCATGAGTTTTCTGACCCATTTCTATTGTGTAGGGGAGTATACCCATTGTTCCAGGAAGTATTTCAGACTTTGGTGATCGGTCCTGATACAAAAATGACTCCCTAGGAGGTATGGCCAGCACTTCTGTATAGCATGCAAAATAGCCATCATTTCTTTTTCATAAGTAGAGAGGGCTAGATTCTTACCAGAAAGGGCTTTGCTAGTGAATGCAATAAGATGGTCATCTTGAAGGAGAACAACACCTAGTCCATTGCTGCAAGCATCACTCTCAATAGTGAAGGGCTTGGAAAAATTTGGCATAGTGAGAATAGGTGTACTGCACATAGCTTGTTTCAGTTGTTCAAATAGATTCTCAGCAACATGGGTCCAGGTAAAGGCATCCCTTTTTAACATAGTTGTCAATGGTGCTGCAATCTTCCCATAATTCTTGACAAACTTGTGGTAATAGCTAGTCAGCCCCAAAAAACCCCCAAGGCTCCTGAGAGTTTTAGGATGTAGCCAAATTTTCATGGCATCTATTTTTGTAGGATCCACCCGAACCCCTTGGTTTGCAAAAATATACCCGAGATACTCCACTTCCTCCTAGCCAAACACACATTTAGATAGTTTTGCACAGAGTTGATGATCAGAGAGAAGTTGTATTACAAGCTCCAGATGATGGAGATGTTCAGTCCAGGTTTTGCTATATATGAGGATATCATCAAAGAAGACCAGAATGAATTTTCAGAGGTATGGCCGAAATATTTTATTCATCATTGCCTGAAATGTTGAAGGAGCATTAGTGAGGCCAAAGGGCATGAATAAAAATTCATAGTGACCATCATGTGTGCAGAAGGCTATTTTAGGTATATCCTCCTCATTAACCCGAATTTGATGATACCCAGAATGAAGATCCAACTTGGAGAAAAAATGAGCCTTATGAAGCTCATCAAGAAGTTCATCAACAACCAGAATGGGAAACTTATCCTTTATAGTGAGATGATTAAGTGCTCAAAAATCAATGCAGAGTTTCCATGACCCATCTTTTTTGTGGACAAGCAGAACTAGAGAAGAAAAGGAACTGGTACTAGGGCGAATAATACCTTGCTTCAGTAAGTCACGAACGAGCATCTTGATTTCGGTCTTCTGATGAAATGGGTAGCGGTAGGGCTTGATGTTGGGTGGAACACTGCCAGGAAGGAGCCGAATATGGTGGTCCTCTGGGCGAGAAGGGGGTAATCCCATAGGTTCAGCAAATACACCTGAATACTTATCCAAAATTTGTTGGAGATCTACAGGTTTACTAGAGACTGCTGATGGTTGCATCTAAATGGAATGGAGCTGAGCGATGACACCATGTGAATTCTTCTTAAGAATTTTTTCCATATGATGTGAACTGATGATATTGAGAGACCCCGGTTGTAAGCCTTTCAAAGTGTGTTTTTTCCCATTGGCAAAAAACTCAATCCAAAGTTTAGCAAAATCCCATAAAATGGGGCCAAGAGTGCGTAACCATTGGGCGCCCAAAACCACATCACAGCCACCTAAGGGAAAGGAAAACATGTCAGAGCGTAGGTTATAATCTCCAATAGAGAGACGCACATTGCGACATTTCCCTTTGCAAGGTAAAGTGCCCCCATTGGCAATCATGACTTCAAAGCTAGAGCAGGGATGGACAAAGCAATCAGCTTGTTTGGCTATTCGGGGGTCAAGGAAGTTATGAGTGTAGAAACTGATGAAATATCATATACAACTCCAAGATCCAGCTGCATGCAATAAACCTGTCACAAGATTGAAACAGCAAAATGGAAAAAGCGGAACCCAGAAGTTTACTCAAAAAGTGAGAGAAAAAATATCAACTGAATTAATCAACAACAATTACAAAGTTCAACCTTAAAAAGGTGAACGAAACCCTAAAAGGGAAAAACTAGGTTGTGCATTATTAATTAAGAATTAATTAATAACGCACCTAAGAGAAGCTTAAGCTACAAGAGTAATAATACTCTAACACCCCCCCTTAAGCTGAACGCAGGGAGAAAGCTGACCTAGCTAAACTATGAAAG
>MU223411.1:2714097-2757122 GCA_018584345.1 Thuja plicata | reverse complement strand
GGGATCTTCTTGAAGAAACCCTAGACCCGCATGGTTTGTGGAGTAGTGACTCCTGCTAAAGCATGGACAGATATCTCTGGTTGAGCTTCTGGCGAAGGAGGTTCAGGCTGTTGAGGCTCAACCTCATTGTCCACTATTTCGTGAGCATCTAAATATTCTTCCAGTTCAGGTGGAGAATCCACATCCAAGAGATAGAGATTTTTCTAAACACATCTATGGCCCCAAGACCATTTCTCATCACAATTATAACAAAGCCCTTTTTCTCGCCTGGCCCGCATCTCTGTTTCAGAAAAGTGCTTGATAGGAGTAGTTCTGGGAGCTGGCGTGACTTGAGGGTTGTGAGAACCCGTATTTCTGAAAGGAAAAAAATTGGATCTGGAACATTGTAGAGCACTAATCTTGTCCTCCGCTAACTTAGCCAACCCAAGGGCTTCCATAATTGTAGTGGGTCAGAACATTTTTACTTCAGAGTGAAGTGCATCCTTCAGACCATTGACAAAACAACTGCAAAAGAATTCATTAGAAAATCCCTCTGTGTGATTAGCTAATTTTTCAAACTCTGTCTAGTATTCTCTTACAGTGCCTGTTTGGCACAGTTTAGTGAGTGCTCCTGTGAAGTCATCAAAAGCACTAGGGCCAAAGTGCTCCAAAAGGAGTGTGCACAATTCTATCCATGTTGGTTCTACATTAGCCTTGATGTACCAATGGAACCATTGAAGAGCTTCATGTTCCAAATGAAAAGATGCAAGTGGGACTTTGTTGTTATCCAAATTATTATGCAAGCTAAAATATTGTTCTGCCCTATAAATCCACCCAGTCAGATCAGTACCATCGAAGCAAGGAAAATCAAGCTTCGATCCATGAAAATTTCCAGAAGAGAACCCAGCGTCTCTAGAATGGTTTCGGTTCATGGCTGAATGCTGAAGGGTGAGGCCGAGAAATTTGTCATCTAGATCTTGAAGTTTGGTTTTGAGGGATGCAAGTTCTTCCTCCATGAATTTTTCTCCTATACATGTAACAACCATAAAACTATATTTTTTTTTTTTGGAAATTGGTAGAAAATGAGAAACATAAACTTTTTCAGTTAGGGAAAACTTGGATTTGGGAAAAACTCATATGGGAAATGGGTGTTTGACAAGTGGTTGGACACTTTCTGATGAAAAGGGAAAAAATAAAAATAAGGGTTTCAGGGTTGGGGAGGCGAAATGAGACGAGCGGCCCAAGAGGGACAAGGGAGCAGAATTAGGAATTGAACCTTGTGGCCCAGTTTGGTGGCGATTGGATGAGAAGCGAAAAAGATAGGGCAAACCTTAAAAATAGATAAATGAGGGATTTAGGGCTTTGATATGTAGAATTTGGGGTAGGTTCGTCATGGAAGGAAGTATGCAGAATGGTATTTCAGGGGTTCTGAGGAATTGTGAGAGGAAATGGGAAGAAAGCAAGGAAACTATGGCTAAAAAATGGAAAAAATCGACTCAGGGAAAATCACTCAAATACGAAATAACTGAAAAGAAGTACTGCAATAACAATAAATATTGGAATTGAAAGGAACCTGAAGGCCATGATGGGAAAAAAAAATTTGACGTAATTTTCACCCAGCGAGCCCATGAAAGTGCTCTGATACCAAATGAGAGGAACCTCCTATAGCAATATGGTGAGAATGCATGAAATAACATAATATAGAGCAATAGCAGAACTCAGAGTGAATCTATTGATCACGAGCCACTTCAAGGGGGTAACCTCCTTTGAGAAATCTCAATACAATAAATTTGTCGATGCCCATCAAAGGCCTCAACATACTCTTATATACTAAGTACGATCTAGAAAAGTAATACTACCTATGCATGTGGGATAATAAAATATACTCACGGGATGACTTACAAAGCATATGCATACAACAACACTACACTAACAAAATAAACAGAAGGAACACATAGGTTCCTAGCATAAAGATTTATCTATCATTGATATTAGATTGGGACATCTTAACAAAATTCTCAACTCAATCAATTTGATTGAGGAAGAGGATAGGATTGTTTGGAAACATAGTACTGATGGTAACTTAAATGTCTCATCTCTGTACCAATTGGAGTTTGAAGACCTTATTGAGCCTTTTTGGGTGAAAGTTTGGGATAAAAACCTCATTCCTAAAATTAATGTTTTTTTTCGGATAATGATGCAAAATAAAATTCTGACTACTGACAATCTGAAAAAAGAGGTATGACCATTGTTAACAGGTGCTACCTATGCAAGCAAGAGGAGGAAAGTGTGGGACATATCTTCATCCACTATCCCTTTGTCAGAAAGATTTGGGATTTCTTTTTCCAGATTCTTAATATTGAGTGGTTTTCTCCTGATAATTTGGAGAGTCTTGTTAAATCTTGTATCTATCCCTCAAAGCATGACACTTTTGATAAGATTTGGAATTTTTTCCTCCCCCATGTTTGCTGAGGGGTCTGGAGAGAAATAAATGATAGAGTGTTCAGAGATAAAATGAATAGTGAGAATGAGGTTTTCTTTAAGATAAAGAGAGCCATAAAAGAGAATCTTATGTTACAGGATAGAGTGTTGGAACCTCTATAGGAGAATGATATTACCCTGTTCAAAAATTGGAAAATCAATGGCAATCCCGAAAAAAAGGATAACAAAGCTAAAAGAGAGGATGCTAGATGGGATTGTCCCCCAAAGGGATGGTAGAAAATCAATTTTGATGGTGCCTCTAAGGGCAATCTGGGGATGGCAGGGTGTGGAATGGTCATCAGAGATGAAAATGGTGTATGTACAGGTATAAAAGCTATTCCCATTAGTAATCAAACAAATAATCTTGCAGAAGCATGTGCGGCTCTTCAAGGTCTTATTTTAGCTAAAGAGAAAGGTAGCACTAAAGTTTGGTTAGAAGGGGATTCTCTCAACATAGTCAAGTGTTTAAATAATGATACTCCCGCCTCATGCACTATTTATAATATTATTCAAAAATCCAAAGATATTATTCGCTCTTTTGAAAAATGTATTATTACTCATAATTATCAGGAGGCAAATGGCGTTGCTGACTAGGCGATTAATACTGCTTGTAAGAGTAATGAGGTGGCATAGTGGAATGATGGAAATGACGTGCCAATTCAAGCAAAATTATTGCTTGAGAGTGATCAATTGAGGAGCCATCAGCAAAATAACTACAAATGGTAAGTTTTTTTAAAATCATTAATATGGAGGTGATGTGTCATTATTACCTTCGAAGGTGTAAGTACTCTATCATGATTGCGAGCTAGATTTGGCACGCTTTTTGGGTCTTTTTGGTTTTGCATAAAACTCATTTTGGCATTATCAACAGCCATAACATAAATATTTTCTCCAACCAGAGTAAGAAAATGGGCGGAAATAAGAAAAGGGTTGAGCCTGTTAACTGCAACAACTGGAATAAAAAGCACAGAGTATGGAAGATTGTGAAAGAGGGTGGGCTGGCTATTTTTTTGGAATGGCTCCATGGCAGGAATCCTTCTATCACTAGGATATTTACGAAATAGATAATGGAGGAGATCATTGTCAAAGCTACGGGAATGGGTATGGATGGAATTAAGTTTTATCGAGATAGACTGATCTCAGATAAAGCTTGGGAGACTTTCCCAGAAGATAAGAAGAAAAAGAATAGACTGGTCAAGATTGACCCTTCCTACCATAATCCAAAGTGCATTTCCAGACCTTGGAGGTATGTTCTATATGTGATCATTAGTTATGTCACTCTTGATGGTAGGTTTACTAGGGAGTATGGGCACCATTTCATGTTATTAAACTATTTTAGGCACAAGGTTAAAGTCAGTTTACCTTACTATCTGCTCAGTTCATTAGATTCTACCATTACTAGTTTATAGAAAGATCCAAAGGGGGATCATGCATCCCACCAAGGGCTTATGCTGCTCATATATGAGGTGCTGAAAACTAAGAAAGTGGAAAGGCCATTAGGGAAGAAGATTTTGAAGGATGAAGAAGAGACCGAAGGGGATGAAGATGATAGTATATACGGGGAAGAAATAGAAAGAAAAGAGGAGTCCAAAGGGTTTAAAACCCCTAAATTTAACAAAAAGGGTGCTTCAAAAAACTAGAAGAAACCCTACTCTGAAAGGTCAGAAACGGAGAAGGAAAGTGATGAGGAGATTGGGGAGGGAAGCAGAAAGAAAAAGGGTAAAAAGATAACAAAGAAGAAGATTCATAATGAGGAGTCAGAAACAGAGACTGAAATTAAGGAGGTGAAAAAGGAGGATAAAAAAGAAAATGTGGGGAGGGTAAGGAAAAAGTTAAAATTACCCATAAGAGTAGCTATTCCAGCAAGAGGAGAATTAATCTTACCTCAGACGAGGAAGATTTAAAGGATAATATAGAGGAGAATTAGGAGGATAAGGAAAGAGGGGAAAATAGGGAGGAGAGAAAATATGAGGTCATTGAAGACACCAGTCTCAGGGAGAAAATTGAAGAAAATAAGCAGGGAGAAGGAAATATGAAAGATGATAAGAATAATAGGACTGATGAAGATTCTGGGTGAAAGGATTGTGATTTCCATGACAATGTGGACATAGGGGAACATTAATTTTTTATGGAAAAGAAAGATTGCATTGTGGGTTTCACTAGTCTGGTAAGCAATTTGATTGATGATCAGAATAATCTGAAAAAACAAGTTGATATGATGAAGGCTGAGATAAATATTCTCAATAGTATGGGAATTGGGGAAAAACAGGTGGCTGTTTGTCTGAATGAAAAGAAAGAAGTGGTAGGGAATTCTGAAGCCCAGGTGGAGTTTGTTAATAAAGTGGGAAAAATGGAAAGACAAATCAAAGATATCCAAGATAGGGCTGAGAAAGATAGCAGTGTTGCACAGATCATGAATCTCACTACTAAGGTGGAGAGATTGGAGGCTACAGTTGAAAAAATTGGGGAACAATGTCTAATGAGTCTCAAAGCTTACTGTGGCCATGCATAGATCTTGATGGACAAACTGGATAGGGATAACAAGGAGAAGGAGAGTAGAGAGATCAAAGAGGGTATTGGCCTGGGATCACACACCAGAGCTAGCACAAAGAAGAACAGTCCTAAGGAGGACAAAGACACTGCGGAGCTCAAGATTTCAATCAACAACATGCAAATAATGGTCATCGAAGCGAAGGAACTTGCGCAGGGAATGTAGCTGTCCTTTTCTCTATCCCTTTGGGGTTTTTTGTTGTCCCTATTTTTATTATTGTATCTGTGGGAATTTTTTGGCACAGTTGCTTTTTTTTGTTTTCTTTCCTTTTTGGGTGCTCTGGCACAAATGTATCTGCTCTTTTTTTAATATATGTTTTTAACTCTTTAGGTTTCAGGTCCTTGTAAAACCTAATGAACTTTATTACTTTGTAAAGGTTTCAAGTCCTTGTAAAACCTATTTTTACTTAATCAGAACAGTCTTATTGTAAATCTCTTAACCAAGTGCACACTTAATAGTGTTGTTAAAATATCTTAACCAAGTAGACCTAACCAGTCTAAAATGTTACTCCTAACAGGGCAAGATCATCAAAAGTGATCACACTTGTATCCTTAACTGACACCTTCCATTCTGCAGATAGTGAAGCTTTGTGGGTTTCATCCCCACCATAATTTTTACCTTCTAACAGGGGTTTTCTGTGTTACCAATTCTTGTGTAATGTGTAAATAATTTTCATGAATGTTTACATGCAATTAAATTTATGTTTTGATATTACATGCATAAGGTAGAAAAGAAATATGGTCGGTAATGCAAGGAAAGATTACTAAAGGTTAAAGTGGTAAAAATTTTAAGGGTATTGATTCTCTCAGTACACACCATTCCATTATTCCAACATGCTCCTCTCTTTTATGCTACGATGTCCTCCCATGTATGGACTTGCTTGTTCATGGATCTTTCTCCTTCATGAGATTAGTATCCTCCTACAATCTCTTCCTTACTTGGAAATGTATGTCTTGTATGACTAGGTTGATCACTAAGTAGACATAAGGTAACATTCTTCCCTCTCTCATTGCCTTTCTTGGAGTTGTTATCATTCTATGATAGTGCATTCTTTTGGCATGAGCTCTTTGTTTCACGCAAGATACCAACATCTTTTCTTAATAGCCTATTGCATGCCTTAAAAGGGGCATGTCTATCACTTAATTATCATATTCTTTTCCTTCCTTGGTGATTTTATTCCTTTTCATATTTTTCTAGCTTAAATATGTCTAATTTACATTACATGTGTAGCTTATTTTACTTGGAATTGCATATCTTGAGGCTATCATTAAGGGTGTATTACATTATATCTTGCCTTCATACTTGGGGGGAAATATTGTTTGTATATTCTTCTCTCTTTTTCTAAGGATATACTTTCCTTAGTACAGTGGAGTTTGTTTATCATGTGACATTATTTTCTTATAAAGAATTAACTGTTTTGATTCGGGATTCTCTCTTATAAAAGAGGTGTGCATCCTTGATCACTACCTCTTCTTTATTTGCAAAACCATGTTATTTATAAACCAAATTTTTCTATGCTTCATCAAGAATCCTTATTTCAGATAGGGAGCTAAATGGGAGCATTCTTGTTCTCCTACTCCTCTTCGTCTTGAAGACATTATTTTTGTTCAAGAACTCCTCTTGAGGATATATGTCTTGCTAACAAGATGTCTTCCTTTCAATGGGATCTTCCTATGAGAGGCATATCCTTTCACAATTATCTATTCTTATTAGCTCATGAGAGTCATCACTCTTGGCTATGTTTATGGCATACATTGTTGTCTAAGGATATCTCATTGTTGATGGAAGTAGGTATCCTTATTTCTCTTTCCTTATGATGGCATATATGTTGCCACCATAAGGAGGGGGCATATGTGCATCCCTCTTTGTAAATTAGTGCATGGTCCCTAGACTGACCGTACACACATGCACATACAGATCCTTGTGGAAGACAATGATTTTCCACATGCCTGATCTCCTTTCAGATCCTTATGGAAGACAATGCTTTTCCCCATGCCTGATCTGATTTTCCTTTTGATCCTTGTGGAAGGCAATTCTTGCCAAATGCTTGATCTCATTTTTTATCCTTTTGAAAGACAATGCTTTTCCACATGCATGATCTCCTTTTTTATCCTTGTGGAAGACAATGTTTTACCACATGCTTGATCTCCTTTTTTATCCTTGTGGAAGACAAAGCTTTTCCACATGCCTGACCACATGCCTGACCTCTTTTTTGATCCTTTTGGAAGACAATACTTTTCCACATGCCTGATCTCCTAAGCCTCCCCTAAGTGCAAAACATTTTTAAGCCACCCTAGAGCACCCTTTTTCCTCAAATTTGCCTCTGTGCACATCTCTCTCTCTCTCTCTCTCTCTCTCTCTCTCTCTCTCTCTCTCTCTCTCTCTCTCTCTCTCTCTCACTCTCACTCTCATAGGTTTTCCAATAGGATAGATTATGGAGTTAGCATCATCTCTTTCATCACTCTCTCCCTTTTCCTTTTGATATCTTATCTTCTTGTAATACTTTCCTGGATATGATATTTGTGGATGGGATATGTTCGATCGAGGTCTCTTCACTAATTTATTTGGGGTCTTTTAGTGATAATCCTTTTTTTTCTTTCTTGTGTGTGTCTATTGTCTTTTTTTTTTGTATCCTTATGTATAGACGTTGAGTTGAAATCCTTTGTTTGGGGGCTTGAGGTCCTTAATATTAGTGATGTTTCATCTCTCATATTTTTTGTGATCACCATCGCTCCCTTCATTTTCTCTCTTTAATCTCTTCCTTTACTACGAGTATGATCTTGCCTCATACTCCTGCTAAAGTGGGGGCTAAATGTATCGTTCTAAAATGTAAGAACTTGATTTGTGCTCAATTTAGGATCATTTTTGGCCCGATTTAGTGTGGTTCCTTTGATTGAGCTTCAAATTGCACTTAAATGTACACTTTATTAACATAAGTTTCCTTGTTTCTTTCCTAATCCTCCTTAATTTTTGCAAAATTGAGGTAGGATCTTATTTCTAAGAATCCTCCCCTATTTTCATCCAATTGATAAATTCCCTCTTCCTTTTATGATCTTGGAATTCACTCCTGATATCAGAATCAACTGACCTTTCAGATCCCACAAACCTTACAGGTCATGCCCTCCAATCAAAAGCAAGCAACTTTATGGAGGGGTGCAATCAAAGTTTGACTGCACCACCCAAGTTTGAAGTCAAATTTAAACTTTACACATGGGGTTTTGATCCAAGATTGGGCCTTGGGTCCTATCTAGAACATTCATTGGGGTTTCGGATCCATGGTCGGCCTGTGTAATTTTGTTCCTGGATGCACTATAAAAGGATCTCCGTCTCTCTTCATTTTCATCTATGATCTATGATATACATGCACATGCATTCACAAGGAAACCATTATTTTCAAGAAACCATTGAGCAAGCAATCAAGCCAAGTATTGAGCACCCAAGTGAAAATCTTCAAGTATTCAAGGTGTCTTCCATAGATCAATCTTCTTTCCCCATTGAGGCCAAGCAAAGGAATTTCTTAGAAGGACATTGGAATCACTTCTTCATTCCTCAATCATTCATTGGATATTTACAAAACATCTTCATAAGGTTTTATCTTGCATGATTTCCTTTTGGTTTTTATGTGGATTCAAAGCTATTGGATCAACATTCTTGATCACATTGAAAGAGGTAAGAGTATCTACATTGCATGATACACTTCATTTCAGATCTAATCTCTATTACATGTCAACATTCCTTACTTAATTTCAATTCGAGGTTAGTTCCTAAATTGGGGCTTGACCAAGGTAAGCCCCCCTTCCATAAATAATTTCCTTTTTTGTGTGTGCACGAACAGGTTTTGGGATCTGTAGAATTGGATTTGTGCATTTTCAGGGTTATCTCAGATATCAGAATTAGAAAGTACACAATAAAAAATAGAGGGGTGTATTTGAATCTTGACTTGTACTTGAAAAGTTGACTTGTTCTTGGAGGCTTCATATTTTCACGGTCGGAAGTTACATGTGCCAGGGTCCCAGATCTGAAACAATTTCAGTCTGCGACATCTCTGTGATTGGAAATTGTATTTTCAAGACATATAACCTCCTAATTCATTTCAAGGTGCACAAATCCTTCTCCAATCTTGCATTTTATTTTAGATCTATCATTGCATCAGTCATTTTCGATCATTTTCCATATCCATATTCAATCCCATAATCAATATCCTTCAAAAGGAATACCAAATTCCCCTTTTGTTTGAGCTATGCATTAGCACCCTTCATCCATTTCATTGTACTAATCAAACTTAAATTTAAGGGTTGGATTTATATTCCTAATGTATACCGTAGGATCTAGGTGAGTGATCTTTATTCCTAACATTTCTCACCATTTCCTATTATATAGGTATGTTTATGATAATCCTAATTTATATCAAATTGTGTTATGAAGGATGCCTCTAAGGAATAGGAATCATGGATAGGCTCAATGTGATTTTATGGGCGCACAACAAAATCCTAGATAGGAGGATCATTAGGAAGAAGAACATTATGATGATTGTCAGGGTTATTAGCAGGATGATCAGAGGGGTGGTCATGCTCATGGCATTAGGGATCATTAGATTTTTAAATTACTATAGGAGCTTATTACATAGTTGGCACCTCGTCAAGTTGCATCTTAACATAAGAAGTTGCATCCATCACACCACAACCACCAAGAGGAAAGGGGAGAGTGTGAGTGTTATTTTAGCTTAAGTGGCTCTAGAGTAGTCATAGGAGATGCAAGGAGTTCCCTCACAGGAGATATCACATAGTGGTAGATGAGGATTCTATTCTAAAATGGCATATGAGAGACCTTCTTAGGTCACATCCACCTACAAATGATGGATCTTATGGTGGAATAGAGACTGGGACTTGGTTGATAGATCTTATCATTTCTTTGACATGCATGCCTATGGGATCAACACTAGAGCTCAGTGTGTCATAATGCATCTCATAGGTTTTGCATCTACTTGGTGGTGCATTGTGTTACAAGCTAGGGTTTTCGTTGCACCAAAAGATCGATCTATCAATGCCTGCTAAAACCACTGGACTTATAGAAGACACAAAAGGTTGTTAAACCATGTCACGAATCCTGCGAGTGACACTATCCCACTACCAATAATCCCCCTCCTAGCATCACTCACTATAGCCTATGTGATTCGAACCTGTGACCAAGCTCTGTTACCACTTGTTACAAGCTAGGGTTGTTGTTGCACCAAAAGATTGACATGTCAATGCCTAATACAACCACTAGACTTATAGAAGACACGGGAGGTTGTTAAACCATGTCACGAATCCCATGAGGGACAGTGGCCCACTTCCAACACATTGATGATGTAGGAGCATCCAGGGTGTAAGAGCAATCTTGCATCACCAAAAAATATTGTCTAGTTTTCCAATTAGGGCTATCTTTGGGCAGGGTTACAATTTTTGAAAAGTTTATTATTTTTAGTAAGATTTTTGTTTGAGCATGGATTGTCTCAATTTATTTCATAGAGGTCCATTTTGGATATATCATCCTATCAGTAAAGTTTCGTGGAAAGATCAAGTCAGGTTTTGAAGATATTGAAATTTTCTATTTCGATAGGGTGGTACAAAAAAAATTGAACTTGGTTTTGAAAGCCTCAGAGGATTTGGAAGTGGTCAAAATATGTCTAGGACTGCACTTCAATATGTTTCTAAAATGGGGTTATAATAGACAATCAAGTCAACGGTCCACAAGCTATGGCTTCCGAAAGTTGTACCATCAAGACTCAAGTTTTGATACCAAAGGGAGAAAGAAAAATCACTTAAGGAGGGAAATTGAACCATTGGGCACCAAAATGAGAAAATTTCACTTTCTATCATATTCTAAAGTGCTTAATTGTGCTAATTATATAGGGATGAAGGGGGATTTTAGGGTTCGGTTCCAGAAGTGTAGATTGTGGCTCTGTCTTGTAGATTATTATAATAAAAATGTCCATGTGGCTATAACATGTTACTTTTCTTAAAATTGTAATGACATTTCATTGAAGATAATAGAAAGTAAGTGTTTTTGTTCTTGTCATTGTTCTGATCTTGCAATTTTGTGTTTATTTCCCTGTTTTCTTGTGTGTGTTTGGTTGAATAAGGGGAGTACCATTCATAAATTGAGGAGAAGAAGCTCCATCTAGATATCACTTTGGTTTCATGGGAGATATTTTTAGAGAAGTTTTGTGCATGTTTCCTCTCTAACCACTTCCATCAAAGATGTGTCGATGAGTTTCATGAGATGAATTAGTTGTCCATGATAATGGACTGGTACAAACATAGGTTCTTTGAGAAAAAAAATATTATTCTAGTATATCCAATGATGGGCCTATGTTAGTAGAACAATTTTTTTAGTTTTTAATACCAATATTAGTGGTGAGGTTTGGGTTTGTTAGCCCAAGACTCTGGAGATCATTATAGATAAGGAGAGATTGGTTGAGGAAAACATAGTTAGGGGCCTTGGAGGTCAAACATGAGTACAATTTAGTAGTGCACTTCCCTCAAGAACAAATTCACAAGGTCCTTAGGTACAACCCTTGGGATCTAATAGGGTACATTTTACACCTCCCAGGATAGGTATCATCATCAATAGAGATATATATTCTCTCAAGGTTCTTCTCATATTCAAGGCTTAGGTGGTCATTCAGGACATCATGGTGGTCAACATCGAAATAGGTCCCACAGACTAGTATCTAGGAGTACACCTCACAACGGTCAGTAGAGCTCTAGTATAGAAAATTTATTTTAGTTGACTGTACCTTCTACAAGTCATGGTTATGGTAGAGAAGGATGCTTCTCTTGTATCTAGAAGGGTTACATAGTAGTTCAGTATCCTCAGAGATTACTTCTAGGATCTAGTTAGAGATTGGATACTTCAGAGCCTATAGTAGGGGATGCAAGTAGGTCCCAAAATTTATTTGTAGTAGTTGAAAACCGTTGGGTTGAGCATCAAAGCACCACTTTTGAGATTATAGGTGTGCTATGTGGTATTTCTAGCTCTATTTTATTTGATCTTGGTAATTTGGACTCCTTTATTTGCCCTTTTTATGTGGAGTGATGTGGACTAGTGGTAGTAAGAGATGCAGATAGTTGGTAGGTACAGTTGGCCATAGGGTAATTCTAAGGCAATAATAGACTCTGAAATTCATGGTTGTATGTTAAATTTGGGCACCTTCACAACCACCATTAATCTTTGTATCCTACCCTTAAGTGACCTCGATGGGGGGTGAGAGTTGAGAGGTATCTATTAATGATTATACACTTCTTTATGAGTTTGCAAAAATGTTTCCGATTAATATTCTAGGCATGCCACTTATGCATGACATAGATTTATGTGTTGATCTCATTCTTGGAGAAAATCCCATTTATAGGGCACCGTATTTTATGACCACTCAAGAGATGAGTGAGCTTCATTTGCAATTAGAAGAGTAGTTGGATAAGATCCTTATTCATCCTAGTGTTTCCCCTTGGGGAGCACCAGTCATCTTTGTTAAGAAGGATGGATCTCTTCACTTGTGCATTAACTACTGGAAGTTGAATAAGGTGATTGTGAAGAACTGATATCCCTTGCCAAGGATCAATGATGTGTTTGATTAGATAAATGGAGCTATATTATTCTCTAAGACAAACCTCAAGTTAGGGCATCAATAGTTTCACATTCATGAGGCTAACATTCATTGGACAAATTTTTTTGGTTTTGATGGACATTATGAAGTCATAGTTGTACCTTTTGGAGTTACCAATGCTCCATTAGTGTTCACAAGTGTTATGAATGGAGTGTTTCTCACCCGCCATGACTAAGTTATCTTTGTATTTCTTGATAATATTATGGCATATATATTTGATGATGATGGAGGAACATGAGGTCCCCTTGCATCAAATTTCGAAGTGTCTTTGTGACCATCAACTTTTTGGCAACCTGGCCAAGTGTGATTTCTTCCAGACTGAGGTGAGGTATTGGGGTCATATCATCTCAGGAGAGGGTATTTTAGTGGATCCCTCTAATATATAGGCCAATACGGATTGGCTAGTGCCACCCAATGTTTCAGAGGTCCATAGTTTCATGAGTTTGGTAGGTTACTACCATTGATTTATGAAGGACTTTTCTCAGTTATCCCATCCCATGGATTCTCTTCATAGGAAAGGAAAGAATATTGTGTGGTATGATTAGTGTGTGGTAGCATTTCAAGATCTTAAGGAGAAATAGACCAATGCACATATCTTGGCAATATTGGATCCTATAGGTGAGCTCATAGTGTGCACTCTTGCATCGTTGGAGGGTGTGGGGCCAATTCTTATGCAAGTGGGATGAGTAATAGTATATGAGTCCCATAATCTCAAGGATCACAAGTGAAACTACCCCCCCCCCCCCCCNAACCCCCCCCCCCCCCCCCACCATGATCGGAGTTAGTAGTAGTAGTAGTAGTAGTGCATGTGCTTGTGCATTGGATATTTTCTTTTGGGTCACTAGTTTGAGTTGCATAGAAATCATCACAATTTACATTATATCTTTACTCAACCAACCCTAAATGCCCAACAATGTCATTGGATGGAGTTTCTCTTTGAGTACAATTTTGACGTTCATTACATCAAGGAAAAGGAGAATGTTTTTTTATATTACTTGAGTACGAGGAGGCGTGAGATATCAATTTTAGATCTCAATGTAGATTTGTGTAGTTGTATTCTTGACGTACTCCGTGGTGGCACTTTGTACTAGGAGGTGAGAGTGGAGATAGATTCCAAGAGAGCCCTTGTGGATAGGTTTTTAGGTTATTACTTAGATTTGTATAGAATTTTGTAGTACCTTGATCATATTTATGTGTCAAATTTAGGTGACCTTCATTATTTGGTGTTGTTGGAGGCACATCATCTGTTGTATTCAGCACATACTAACATTAAGAAGATGCATACTGATCTTAGAAATTTGTATCATTAGGTATGGATGAGGCATAATGTTTCTAATTTTGTGGCTAGATGCCTTGAGTATTAGAGGGCGAAAGAAAAACATCAGTATCTGATAGGTCTTTTACAACCACACTCTAATCTTGAGTGGAAGTAGGACACTGTATCTCTTGATTTTATTACTGGGCTACCTATGTCATCTTGTCATCACAATGCTATCATGGTTATTATGGACAAGTTTTCAAAGGTGGCTCACTTTTCCCTTATGAGATCCTTATATACTATTGCATTTATAGCACATGTGTTAATGGAGGATATAGTTTGGTTGCATGAGATACCTCACAGGATCATTTTAGATTGAGACCTAGTTTTCACATCAACTTTGTGGACTTCCTTACAACATGCATTGTGTGTTTATCTTACTTTTTGTTTTTCACACCATCCTAATTCTAATGGTTAGACAGAGAAGGTAAACCAGGTTCCTCAGGATATTCTTTGTATATATGTGATGGATCAACAATTGCTACACGTTTATATGTATGTTGTGTTTATCTATATGTTGTGTTTGAAATGTGGTTTTCATATACCATTATGCTACACATTTATTCGTATGTGAATGAAATGTGAATTTTATGGCATGGAAGAGTTTTTTACACATGAGAACCAATGAGTTTTTTCAAAATCGTGAGAATTTACATTTTAAATTCATGTTTTCGGAGGTCCATCAATGGCAATGGCCTCCCGGACTAGTTTTTGGCAAAGTTTGGCAATTATGGAATACTAGATTTTGATCATTGTGATGTGTTATTTAAATGTGGAATATTGCTCTTTTATGTATAAATTTCATGATAAGACCCTTAAGATTCGTACTCTTGGTATAGAGACCAATTGAGCATGTCATGTGCACAATTGTAAATTTATCATTTTGAAATGAATTCATTTGTGATTATATCTTAAATAAGTTGGGATATTGTCATTTTATTGTGAAATGTAATTTGGGATTTCTTGGGATCTGTGCTCTTGGGTATTAAGCCAATTGAGTGTGCCTTGTGGATGATTGCCCTTGTTTACAAATTGGCTTTTGTGATATTGTAAATATCATGTATTGATATATTGATATATCAACTTGTGTTATTCTATTGCGAGATCTTTGTGAGTTTTGCCCTCTTGGTGTGTAACCAATTAAGTTTAAAAACCACGGAGTTTGGTTGGAACATGACATTTGAGTCTTTTGTTACATTTGTAATGTTGCCTTGGTTTTGGCATTGTATCTCCTTCATTGTGAATTTTGAGCCTTAGGATTAGGTTCTTTGAGTAGGTCTAGGGAGTGCGTCCTAATGTGTCTCAAGCCTACAAGTGGTCCGTTTGAGAATCACATTCAAGGATTTTCTAAAAGTGAAAACATAATGAAATAATGGTTAAAACATTAATTAATATAAGTGAAGTCCCCAAGGATTTCATGAGCATTATCACAAGGCTACTAATGACTTGATATGACAATTTATACATTTATAGGCATGTGTTGTTAGTTATTTCTTTCTGACATTCTCATACATATGAGAAAATGCTCAACGTTTGGGACTAGTGCAGCTTTTGTGGGCACGCCTCATGATATTCCCTATGAATAGCACTCTAGAATATAAGCCCTATTAGTTTAAGTAGCACCCTTGATTTATGGTTGCTTGAGCTTGATGAACTATTGCATTATGATTTGGTAAGGCCTTCTTGTGGCTTTATGCTTCTCATATTGAGTGTTGATCCATATTTTCTCTTCTGTGAGCCTATTACTTCTTGCATTGTGTATGTACTAATTGGCATGTGTGTAGCATATATCTCCTTGTATTCATTTTTCCCTATTTGGGTCGTGTGACAATCTCACTGGGGTGGACCTCTAGGTACCACATGATTAGGTAGCGTGACAAGCCACAATTGGGGACTGGTGTACAAGTTCAAGACCGAATTCAGTGGCACTAGCATCAAGTTCTTTGTGTACTTTCTATCTTGCTCTTTACGTTTTAGTACTTGTACTCTTATAATTAGTTGGATAATGTATTGTACGTGATGATATTGTAATCAAGTGAAGTTGATCTTGATGCTATGTAATTTGTACCCCTAATGAGGGAAGAATGTATATCTATCTTATGTTTCAATAGGTTGAATTAGTTGATTAAATGTAACTAATTTTGAGGCTGAAATTCATGGATAAGTGCTTGCATCTATTTTTCAATGCTTGTGTTGATCCACACCTCCACCTAGTAATTGACACCTTTGTCCCCACTATTTGGCCATTGTATTAGGAAATGTATGTTTTGGCACCTGCACATGTGGAATTGCACCTACTCTTCTCATCATCTTTATCTATCCTTTAGCACATGCACCATCACTAGACTGGGCCTTAGTCTGTGCTTTGGTGTTTGCGCTTGTCCATTGGCGCCTCTACCCTATTAAGTTTGTATGTTGGGTTTCTCACATGTTTTTGTTGCAGTGGTATATTTCTATGATGCTTAGTAGTTGATTTATCATCTTGGCTTAATGGTTAAATGAATGATTGCATGTGATTATCTTAGGAATGTTTTAATTTGTGCTTTAAAATGAACAATGTTGGTTAGTGGTTTTAGAGGATTGATATAGTCTCCTCCATGAGTATTTGCATGTCCTTGACTGACTTGGCTAAGAAAGTAGCACGTTGTATATAATCTGAGCTCTTGTGGCAACTCAAGGAACATTGGACTCTACATTTTTTGTGTAGTCAGATGTCTTGAAACCTTTGGAAATGTGTTAAGACTTGCTTGTGCACAATCGCAAAGCGATTGTTATTTTTTCCCTTCATGTTGAATGCAATTTAAGCATTAAAATGTGAGGCCCACTCATAGGTTATCATTATAGGGGTCCAATTTCACATAAAGATTACTAAAAATAATATTTTATGACCAAAATCACCCACCTAATATCCAATCCAAATTTTGTCATTAAATGAATCCAACTGACTCAAAATAACCTCTTAATTAATTTGGCTAACTCTATTTTACATTAAAAAAAAAAGCCAAATAACTATTATTTTATTGTTTTCAATATTAAGTAAATTTATCATGTGAAAACCCAATACCAAGTTGGATTTCTTTCAAGGCACATTTCAAATTTCTAGATAATAGTTTA
The DNA here is from genome assembly GCA_018584345.1 of Thuja plicata. Lineage (NCBI taxonomy): Eukaryota > Viridiplantae > Streptophyta > Pinopsida > Cupressales > Cupressaceae > Thuja > Thuja plicata. The sequence continues at coordinate 2,740,031 of MU223411.1, read as the reverse complement.
TAGGGTTCAACTTTATATAAATAGTATTAAAAATAATCATTTATAGCCTCAGAATCACCCTTTTAAGTTTAAATCCAAAAATTAAATGAATCCAAATTCCTCCGCCTAACTACATAATTTCAAATTTGGATGAAAAAATTAAATAATTTACTATGTATTTTTTGTTATTTTATCTTATTTGATTTAATTTCACTTTTCATTTATTTCTTGTTTAATTAATACTTATACTTCAGGCTATTTTTTTTAATCCAAATTCCTCCACCTAACTACATAATTTCAAATTTGTATAAAAAAATCAAATAATTTATTATGTATTTTTTTCTTATTTGATTTAATTTCATTTTTCATTTACTTCTTTGTTAATTACATACTATATATTTTTGGCTATTTGTGAATGTTTAGATTTGTGAAGTACCATCTTTCAAATTGGTTTGATTCAATTCTCTTGTGGGTTAAAAAGTTATTATGGTGTGTTTGCAATGACAAGGTTAAGTTATTATGGTGTGTTTGCAATGACAAGGTTGCCATTCATTTAACCCACTATCCTTATTTGTGACACCAATTAAAAGTTAGTCAAGTCTCTCATCTTAAAATTGAGAAAGCCCATTATCAAAATTTATTCTTTAATGTGAAATTTAGTATTAAGTGAATGGTATTATTCTTGATTTGTGAATAACCAAAAAATTCATACATTAGTATACTTGAGCAGCTAGGGAAGGCAGGTTTTCTTCACTTGTAAGACCCACCATACATTTAAGAATTTGGTAGCAAGAAAAATCCCTTTTCTCATTTGATGGTTGGGAAAGGATAGTCACAAGGCACATTAATTTGTAGAATAACTGATTGAAACCCCTCTAAAATGACCTTCCTTGAAGAATCTGAATCCTGAGTTCCAAACCAGACAACCTCACCCTTATGCTTGTGATATTAAATGCCCCAAAGCTAGGGGGTGTCATCCTGGCTAGAAACATCTTGCCACTTTTAGAAGTTCTCCAGCCAATCCTCCATCCATAATTTCCTCACAATATTTAAATCTTAACTTCTTGTAATGTTCATACAAATCGATATCCCCTGACAGTATATTACCTATTGTTACTATCTTCATATCCCTAATTTCAGATGCTGCTGTTTTATTATTTGTATCGAATACAATCAAATAACGTATGACAATATCATTTTCATTTTTTGGAGGAACCACCAGGTAGTTACGCTTGTGTGGTACAATGTAATTTTGCCCTGAGAAAATTTCACAAAGAGCTACCACAGAATACTCTCTTCTTTTCCAAACTAAAGAATTAGAATAACCTAATGAATGGTCCATCTCAGTTGATAAGTAGATGCCTTCTCCAAATGCCATTCCAGCAGACATGTACTTTGTCCCACTCATGCACTTTAATCCATTTCTGAAAATTCAACATCACCATCATTTTTATGTATGAAAAGATAATTTGACAGGATCACTATTTATCATACTTACAACACCATACCTATAGTTTTTCAGTACTCATATAAACTGAATTGAATTCTCTCCAAACTGAATTGAAAACAGAAAAAGATAAAACTTGAAAAATAAACGTGAGCATCCAAAATGGGCTCAGCTACAAAATAAAATAAAATTGAAATTTATCTTGTATGGTAAACGTTATATGAGTAGCTGAGCCATTTCTCTGAGTGAGCATACGTTTACCATACAAGATAAATTTACAAATATATTGTATTTTATTTGTAGCTGAGCCCATTTTGGATGCCACTCAGAGAAATTGTTCATAATTATTTGAAGGGTATTTTTTTTCCCAGTGGAATGCCGATAAAACATCATCAATATTTTGAGTTTTTAACGTTGTTCAACAGGGGGGAAATTTGCAGGTATGGTGAAATTTGGAGGAGCATCTAGGTCTATAGGTGATCCTGCATCGTCCAAAAAGAATTTCAGTTCTTTTTTTGTTTTGGTGTGGGTTTCGGTTTGTTTTGTGGTTTTAAACATCTTTCTATTGCTGGAATTCATATAGTTGATCAAATTTTACACCGCACTTGAACAGTTTTTAAAACAGGAAAAATCTCACAAGAAAATTGATTATTTGACATTTGTGAAAGTTGGGCTCAAATCCTTTTGCAGGGGCAGTAATAAAGGTATGTCCCAAAGTGTGAAAAAGATTTCATAATCATATCCTTCATAGTTTATTATTTAAGAGAAATTAACATGTCCATGAATTATCAACATTTTTAATTTGGAGTTTTATTAGAGCTGGAATAAATGACTTGGAAGAGAGCCTAAGGAAGTATAAGGCTTTAAAGTGTAAACTAAAATTGAGAGCAGCTATCTCATACTATGTTTGGAGGCACTAGAAGACACTCCAAGGTAGCTCTTTAATGAACAATCCTTGATTTTTTTAAAATAGAAATTTATTGATTTAAAGAAAAGTAGGAAATAATGTAAAAGGTCCATCCTTAGCTGGTGGATTATGACAATGAGTTGGAGGAGGAAGAGGGTGGCGATGGTGGTGAAACAAGAGGGGAAGAAAGCTCTGCTAAGTCCACTAGTGACAATTCCACTCACATCACCCACAGCACTAAAATGGAACCGCTAGATTTGACTTAGGAGGCCTACCTGATGAAGAGGGCACCCAACACAGTGGTGAAGCCAGTACCCATGCAGACTGCAAGACTACTGTGGTGGAGTTGGAGGCCCTGAAGAAAAAAGTGCTGGAAATGGAGAAGAAAATGGTGAGCCTAAGAGTTATGCACAGCTTTGCCACTATGCTGTGCGCTGTGCCTGGGGCAAAAAAATGTGCTCGGAAAAGATGCCGAAAAAGAGGGGACTACAAGGACCTATTCAAGTTCCTCACAGACAACTGGAATGCAGAGCTCTCTTAGCCACTGGTTGGCTAGTTTTTGGTTTTTTGGTTTTATGATATACTTTGCTAAGTGTTTTAATCGTATAAGGTTTTGTATGATGTTTTTATATTTTGGACTGTTGCTGTTAATGTCTTGTTAATGTTCCATTAATAGCTTGTTAAAGCTGTCTTTGGGCTGTTTGTCTATAGAGTCAGCACTCTAGTTTGCTGCTTCTAAAACCAAAAACAAAATAAAATATCCAGTGGCAACATGGGAAAGTGAAGAGGATGGCTAGGAAAGTGAGGAAATGATCACCCATTTAACAGAAAACTTAGAATATATTATGAAATCCAAGAAAGATCAGGAAGGAAGAGTGGGAAAATATTGTTTGGACTGTTTTAAAATAGTAGTATTATGAGTTCTTTTTAATAAAAAAAATTAAGAGAGAAGATGTAAATTTGAAATAAGAGGAAGCTGCATAGAGTTGGGTAAGAAAATAAGTAAAAAAGGGATGAATGGAGAGAGCCAAGAGAGGCCATACTCGTAATTTTTGAGTTGCAGGAAAGAAGGAAAGGGATGAATCGAGAGAAAAAAGAGAGGCCGTGCTTGTAATTTTTGTGTTAAATATTTTAATTGTAAATCAATTTGTATTAACATTTGGATTCAATAAATATAGATATGAATTCTTTGTTTGAAAGATATAATTTTCTGTAATGAGATTGTATATATGTGTTTGAGGGAGAGCCTGCCTACATCAAAGGAGCTCACAGAATATAATATCTTCTATTGTGATTAGGCAGACAGCGTTTTACCCACATCATGCACAATGTCTACCGTCACATAGCATGATAAGACATGCTGTCTGACTTAAATGAAATAGATGGGGATAAAACATAGAACCTCTCAAGTCAAAAGAATTTTGGAATATGTAAGAAAACGGGACTATATTAAAGATTGAAAGCATTGGAATCATAGAAACATACTCTGGGAAGATTTGGAGCTGCAATCTGTAGACCTCAATCTAAATAAAGATGTTTCTTACACATGCTCCCTAACCATTCTCCTTTATAGAAATTATACCAGATTATGTTCCATCCACAATAAAATCAACTCTCCTTTACATGTATAGTAATGCTAGAGAAGGCCTTGGCAACAATTTTAGTTTTACTCCAAAAAAACTGATTCTGACGAAACCAGAAACGATGTCCATATTAGGCATAAATCTAGAGGTTATTTTAACATAGGTGATACGCAATAGATCAATGGGTAGCCCATTTGAAACTTCAAATAAACAAGACTCTTGGTGTGCTCATATTTCAGTTATAACATAGAACTATGGGAATATGGAAGACCGCAAAAATAAAATTCCATGAATAGGTAATTGATATGAAGTTTGCATACAGTTGAGTGGGGTATGGCTATCAAATCAATCCAATTAGGCCTCTAAATTAAAAATATAGTGTATAGGAAATCTAAACCAATCTGTATGATAAGAAAGGAGCCCCCTCACCTCCCCGCGAGAGTGAGAGAGGGAGGGGGGCTCTTGTAGGCAACCCTTGTAAAGCAAGAACAGGTGTCCATATGACTGCTAGAGTTTTCCCTGAAACTGGGTTTTCCCAAAGGTAAATTATTCTGGCTGTTCTGATTATTTGTCTTCATATTTTCCACTTGAATGCATGCATTAGAAACTATTACCAATAACTCTGCATAATATCTGTGTTGGTGACTTTCTCCACTGGAATGTTCAAGAGTAATATGGATCAACATTTTATTCAATTTGAGAGCACATGCTTTTCCCTGTTGATTTATGGTCTATGGCCATCCAAATGATTGTTGAAAAACCAATCTCAAAGGTCAGAATGGTAGAACAATATTTCTCGATGAGTTGATTTATAATCCTCTGTCTTTTACATTGAGATATATGTATGATAGGTATAGGTATCAAGAACATGTGGGAATCTTTGTAGTTGTTATTCTCTATTGTGCAACCCTTCTTTGGAATTTTGTGTAGAAACTAGGCTACTTCTGTCAAATGGTTCCAAGAAGAGAGAGAGAATAAGTATGCATGATATAAAAGTAGCAATTGATGCTGAAGAATAAATTCTAACCATAAAAGATAATTCTGACAATAGGCAGAAAAACATGAATAGGAGAAATAGTAGCACATACCTTATAATGGAGTACCAATTTGACAAAGAACTTCCATGGAAGGCAAATACAGATCCTTCAGTTTTCCTACGCTCTGCGAACTTGAGTTCACTCTCAGAATTACAGAAAACTACGAACTGGTAGAGAGATCCAGGCACATTAAACCTGTGATCCTCCTGCACTAGACAAAGGGACAATCTATTAGTAAACAACACATATCTGAGGATTTTATATGGAAGCCATATTTTTTCTGTATAATCTTCTTGAGATAAGTCAGTCAGATTGACAGTATCTGTATAATCCCTTTGCAGCCACGAAATTCCTAGGTTCACGACTAATTCAATTTCACTGGAATACTGCTGTATCTTTGAAGCTGGGGGAAATGAATCTATTAGCTTTTGTAAAAGACACAAATTTTTATTATTCATATCATTCTCTGCTTTTTTGCAAATATATTTCCTTGATTTGATTCCAGAAATGTCCTTGTTAAAGAACCCAGCACGTTTTCTCACTTCCCTCTTTTTTAATAAAAATGATGGATATGGCTCAAAAACATCTCGGCTAGAACATCTTGTTGCAGCAGCAGCAAAGTTGAGCTCCAAATCAATCAACTCTGTATTTTTCAGTTCTTGTAGCACCGATGCTCCAAAACCCAGCTCTTCAAACTTGTACAAGCTGAGGACAAAATAAATTTTATCATTCAGTTACTAGATATCAAAAACTAAGGAAAATAAATGCCATGTGGATTAATTATTTTCATGATTAACAAGCATATTGACTTCTTAAGCAAAATTTGCTTCAGCATCCGTGGTTGTAGTAATGGCAGCAAGAGACCAAAAGATGTCTTTAAGCTGATAATCAGGTTGATTGAAATATTTCTAAAAAGCTATGTAAGTTTTGTTTACTTCTACAGTTTCAGATCACATTTCCTGATCTGTTATCAGGATGAAGGATGAAGAAGAATTCATAATTTCAAACCAAGGCTCTGCCCATGTGATGGTAACATGGTTAACGTTGGCCACTTTGCCGGTTTATCAGTGCTCACAAAGCATATTGAATTCTAGTAAACAAACCTAAAGAATTGGGTGTTTTATGGGAAAAAAATAAAAAATTCATTCGTTAGTGCAACTTTGTATATACTAAATGATTCATCACAGCTATAGTTGGGTTTATAAGAGTTTAAGTTTGTAAGACAGATTCAAGTATTCTACCTCAGATGAATGACAGACCTGTTGCCATCTATTCTGATTCCCCTATTTGTTTTGGGCCTCTATTTTGGTATGGGTTTCGGTTTATTTTGTGGTTTCAGACATTTCTCTATAGCAGGAATACATGGAGTTGATCAAATTTGCAAATTGAAGTTTCCGCACTTGATTTTAACCACTGGGAAAATTTTCATGAGAAAATTCATTATTTAAAATTGGTGGAGGTTGGGCTCAAATCCTTTTGCAGGGATAATATTAAAGGTAGTTTTCAAAGTGTGAAAAAGATGTCATAGTCATATCCTTCACAGTTTAAGAGAAATTAATATGTCAATAAATTTGGGACATTTTTAATTAATGGAGTTTTATTAAGGCTGGAGAAAAATCCTTTGGAAAGAAGCTTCATAAGGTTATTCCATGAATCTTAACCAGTTTTCAGATGAAGTAGAGCTTCACAGTAAAAGTTACATCAAAAGTCACTTTTTGGTATGCAGTACGCATCCCAAAAGACCAATTTGATTGAATAATTTTGGAAAGGTAGTATAGGATTTTTGGCAATTAAATAATTTATTTTTCTTCCTTCATGCTTCATCTTTCCATTTCATAAATAATTTGGGAACATTCAAATTTGAAAATAGACAGAAATAAATTGTTTGAGAGCCCGAAAAGATGTTTTGATAATTTTCAAAGGTATCATTTTGTAGCAGAAAATGAATGAAAATATGCAAAGGAAACTTATTTTAAATTATGGGAGAGACAAAAGAAATAGCAAATAAAAAGAGATTAAAAATGCTACGTAAGAAAGGAAGAAGAAAAGGTAAAGGGGTGGGAGGTGAAGAGAAAGAGGCGCCCACTCTAAACTATGAAAAATACAAAAATTCAAAGATAATGGGTCTGCAATTATAATATATACAGCTGCGTAGACAATAAGAAAAAAAGGGGAAAGAAGATACAGATTTGAAGGCAAGGAGGAAGCTGCTTGAAGTTGGAAAGAAAAATGGAGAGCAAGAGATGAATTGTGAGAGGGTCACACGAGGCCAAGTTTGTAATGTTTTGATATTAATCAGCAGCAAAAACTAGGGTGCCAACCCTTACAAAATCACTGCCAGAGGGCGTACAAACACAACACACTAACAGCAGAAAAACATCAAAAGCAGCTTAGAACAGAAATATCAAAGAAAGTAAACATAGGTTGTAGTTAGACAGCCTATAAACATCGAAGTTACCACCATAGTACAAAGTAGTACCATTAATAACAAAAAAAACCAAAATCCTATTCCTACAGCCGAAACCCTAGAGCAACAAAAAAGACTCCATTAAGACAACCAGTTTCACGAGCAAGTTATCGACAAAAACCCCAGCTGGCTAGGGGGTCAGCCCTAACCAACCATGAATTAAGCATTATGGGAGGGTCTGATGTTGCAACCCGACTGGTGCAGCAGATGTGTCAATCTTCAATAAGGAATTTGAACAAATCCTTATAATTGCCCTCATCCTACCCATCGTCACCAAGCATCTTACGCTATAGCAGGCATAGTGATGTTGTAGAGTTGTGCATCACCCAGAGGCTAAATCTGGAAATGTTTCCTCATTTTCTTTCCACCTCACTCAATCTGTGCTTTAGATTGTCCACCTCTTTTTGTAGACCAGCCAAATTCGGAGTAGAAGCTACAATGGAGCTAGTCCGAATTGAATTTTCCTCCTTCGGAAACTTGTTAGTACCAGGATCAATAGGCCTCTCCTTCAACCTATCAGAAGTGTGTGTCAAGCTATTGGAGGTAGATTTGTTCAAGCTACCAATAACGTCAACCTCCAAGTCTTCACACCCCATAGTCCTGGTCTTCTCACTCTCCTTTTCAAGTTTTTGATTCCTCTGCTTAGTGTTATCCTTCGAGTCAAAATCAAGTAGGATATTTTTTCCTTTTTTACTAGACCTAGTTGCCAATCTATTTGCTCTACAAGGGGTGCTATGCTCCTCCTCCAATTCCCCCTCCTCTTCATTGTTTACCTCCTGCACAAAGAACTTAGCTGTCTTGGTAGCGGGTGGAAGATTTTTACCTTTCCTCTTGGAGGTGGACAACATGAGATCTTTACCTTTCGAGCAAGCATTAGGAGCAGGAGTATCAGGGTTGAAAATGTCTGGGGTGCCAGGACGGGAGGCAATTTTAAGGGATCCCGAGTGCCTAATACCCTTCTTTTTTCTTTGGCCTAGCATATCAATGATGCTAGTAGGGGGGACTGCGAAATAGGGGCCTCCTAGACAAAAATTGGTTTGGGAGGGTAGAGGGCCAAATGAAAGTGGTAAAGCCTAATAATAAGACCCTGATGCAAGGGAATTGGTTTTATACCTTAAGAATGGGCACTTTCGTTAGCATCAAACACATAACTCTTCAAAGAATTTAGTAGGAAAAAAGGAAAAGAGATGATTTCATGGTTCCTAAAATGGTTAAGGAGAGGCATGTGATAAAAGTAATAAACTTTAAAGTGCCCTTCCAGTGTAAAATATTTCATGAACATCAAACAAACTTGGTCCCAAGGTGGTGGAAGCTGAGCTCTGTCATATCCTCCTTGCATTTTGGCCGAAGCCTCAGTACTTTTAAAAAACATATTCAAGCTATCGTTATCAACTACCCGACTAGTCTTCTTCCATTTCCTTTTATTAGTGGACAGACCAATAGCCTTTCTGATGACCTCTTCATTGATCTCAAAGGAGATACCCCTAACCGAAACTCTCATGTTGTCCCATGAACTAGCAAACTAGATAGACAAACTCTCATCAAATCCATTAATGGATTCAATAATGTCAACCCCCCCTTGCAAATATGCCACACCGTGGGGTCAATCTTGAAGTCGTTTGGCTTCCCAAGCTCGATGCAAACCCAGTCCCCTCCCATCACTATAACAGAATGCACAGGGTAATCGACTCTGAGAAGAAAACTGTAACCCTTGACATGGCTAAGGAAACTTGTCGTTATCAGAGTGATTTAAAGGCAAGAAAAATGCATGTCTGTCCATTTGGGCAATATCATTAAACCATCTCACCAAGACATTAGGCTCATGCAAGCTATAGTTTTCCACAAGCGGAAGTCTTTTCAATATGGCATACAAGAGGTACTCACCATTATGTGAGGGGTAGTGATAAATGCTAATGTGACCATTTGTGATCCTCGTGTAATGCTACCTCATCATTTTAGGGTACTCCTTCAGGTTATTGTAATTCTCATGATTACCTAGGGGCCACCTAGGCAAAGTACTAAGCCAAATGTGGTAATTAATATCCCATTGGATGAGGCTTTTTTCTAATCTGACAATGTTGTGCCATGTCGTCACCCTCCTTTTCAAATTCAAAATATTTTCACTAGTCCCACACTCCCACTCAATACATAACAGGTTAGGGTTATGGAAAAGCCAACCCCGTATAGTACAAAGGAGGCACCACCTCCAATGCAAACACTTACAAGTCATCCCCATTGGAAGTTGAACTCTCTCCATTCAAGAGAGTTTAAATGTTGGCTGAAAGAGAGTGAAGGTGTCGCCAGCACATCAACCCTTCCAGTTCATAACCATTAGCAGCAAAGGAGTCTGCTACCACATTTCCTTCTCTGTAAACATGGCTGATGATGGAGTCAAAGCCCTGCAAGAGCCTATGAACATCCCCCCGTTTTATTGCAGATTCGTAGCATGTTATTTGATGTATTTGAATTGCAAGTTTGTTATCAATAAAATGAGGCATGTGTTTATTTTGCATTTAGTTCTATTGTGAGTTCATATTGTAAGAAGAGAGTTTCTACATCAGTTTGTAGCAGCAGTAAATTGAATAGAAAATCAGAAAAACTTTTTGATCAACTATAATGTATACCTCTGAAAAATTTATCTATAGCCTACGTAAAATGCAGACTCATCTTGATAAGGCTAACATTCTTTTGTAAGTCTCACCATTTCATAAAGAAGTTGTTGAAGTTTTATTACAAGATTACTACACTGATTTATTTATTTTTCTTGTAGGTAGAGATAATGAATAGACTATTGTTCAGTCACAGAATTCATACACAGATCCTTTTATCTTGGATAAACTAATGGGTAATTATTTGTTTAGACACAACATTAGAGTAGTATGTCAGTCCAATAGACTAATGCATACCAAAAGATGTATTCAGTTTAATAAACAGATTGATTGAAAAGCTGTGTAAGTTTTGTTTGCTTCTGATTTCAGATCACATTTTGTGATCTGTCATCAGGTTGAAGGATGAATGAGAATTCATAATTTCAAACCAAGGTTCTGCCCATGTGATGGTTAAGGTTGACCACTTTGCTAATTTGTCAGTGCCCAAAAAGTTTATTGAATTAAGTAAACAAAATTGAAATACTAGGTTTTCAAAGGGGAAAAATAAAAATTCATTCGTGGGTGCAACTTTGTATATACTAAATGATTCATCACATCTGTTGTTGGGTTCATAAAGTTAAGATTGAAAGACAGATTTCATGCATTCTACCTCAGATGAATGACAGACTTGTTGCCAACTATTTGCATTCTCCTGTTTGTTTTTGGGCCTCTATTTGGAGGAAAATATACAGAAATGGATATGGCTACTGTTGACTGGAAAATATAAATTGCATTTTTTGTTGATAGGAGAATATCTAATCACAGCAGCTAGTAAGTTCAAGGTATGTGATACTGGAGCATCCGTCTAAAGGCAATCCTCATTGCTAAAAAAAAATCAGTTCATTATCACTTTTGGTCTGAGTTTTGGTTTGCTTTGTGGTTTCAGACTTATCTATAGCAGGAATCTATTGAGTTGATCAAATTTACAAAATTGAAGTTTCCACACTTGAACAATTTTAATGGGCGAGGAAAATTTCACGAGAAAATTCATTATTTAAAATTGGTGAAGGTTATGTTCAAATCCTTTGACAGGGACAATATTAAAGATATTTTTGGAAGTGTGAAAAAGATTTCATAGTCATATCCTTCATAGTTTGAGAGAAATTAATATGATGAAAAATTACCTACATTTTTAATTTATAAAGTTTTATAAATTACTGACATTTTTTTTTATGAATAGGTCATTTCCATTAATATTAAATTAAGTACAAATACATTATTCACAAAAAAAGGGTCGAAGGATATAAAATCACTCCACGAGAGTCACATGGGTAGTGCTCGGAAAGCCAACTAAAAACATAAATATGGGCAGAGCCCAGAAGCAGAAACAATAAAACAAACCGCTAAGCGGCTAATGCAGTGCCTACAGAAGGAGGAGGATCATGATCATCCTTCTTTCCCCATATATCAGTTCGGTTAGGATTGGTGTCCGGAAGCGACCATCCTTCCTCTATGTTCTATTTTTCTTCAGTCTCCTTTCTGGTTGGAGAAATAGCTAGAGCTAGCCACGGGAACCACTTGAAGAACTTGGCCACCCAGAATCACCACCAGATCTCGTCCAGCTAGAGTCGCCAAGAGCGGAAGGAGCCACACTGTCAGTAGGCCAGCCAAAAGCCGAGCCACCACAAGGTGGCGAAGCTGAGTGGCAACGCTGAAAATCTCTTCTCCTACCAGATTTTCGGCGTGGGGCCTGGGAGCACAGCATGTGTGAACGGTGGGTGTAGGAATTGTGACCAAGTCGGAGGCCACAAGGCGGAGAAAGGTCGTTGAAGACAGAAATATCCGGCGGGACTCTAGCAACCGTACAAGGGGCATTGTCCCCAATGTTGAAGTTATTCTTGCAAGTGGGCCATCTCAAGGGCCACTTTGTTAGCTTGCACTTGAATCTGCATCATGACATTAGCATATAAAGAAACATTAATATCAAGAAAGTTGTGAGTAAATAACACTGCATTTCTATCTTTCCATAGAGAGAAGAGGATTTTCATCCTAAAAGCATGCCATATTTGCAAAAATTTGAAAGGAAGTCTGGGTGAATCTCCTAGCAAGATCATATGCCAGGAGAAGGGTTCTGGCTTGAAAGGTCAGAAAAAGTCATGAATCCAAACCCACAACTGTTGGGCTCTTTTGCAATACCAGAAAATATGCATGAAAGTCTCAGGTTGTCCACAGAAAGGACACCTAGGATCTGGCACACCTAGACGCTGGAGGTGGGAGCCCAAAGGCAAGCCTTGGAAAAGAATACACCAGGCTAAGTGAGCCACTTTAGGCTTGACAATTGTAGACCAGACAATAAGAAATCTGCGTCACCAAGTGGACTAAGAGGAATGCAAGTGACATCACTGGTTCAAAGTGGGGACCATAGGCAGGTGAGGAACCAGCCAATGGTAGCCCATCTTGGGCTTGTAATTGCAAAGTGAAGTACATGGAAACCACCACCAGTCCTTCCACCATGGCTTGACAGAATGAATGCTAAGCTTGTGTTATTCAAAGGCAGTAACGAGATAACCAGGTCGAAAGTATATTGATCTGGGCAAGCTAAGCGGAATTGGGCCTACAAATCTTCCCAAGTACAAAGATTCATAGTAGCACAAGAGAAAAGGTCTCGCGGAGTGCGAATGACGCATTTGTGAAAATGCAGAGCATGAATTCTAGGAACACTGGCTAAAGGGAGCCCCTAGGACTAGATAAGTAGAGACCAAGTAATGTTGTGTTGGTTGAAAGAAAGACCATCACGAAAATCGGCCCCATCCCAACGAAGCCAAGGTTCAACAACTTGCTAGGCACGCCAAATGCTTTTGGCAACAAAGTGCCTTGGATTTGGACTACATCTTTCATAATAAGAAGGCTTTGAAAGCCAATCCCCTTCTAGGCCGGTCTATGAATTGGATAGCCTGAAGATATACAATGCCCGAGAAGAAGTTTTTAGGCTTCATCGCCAGAAATGACACGAATAACCCATTTGACACACAAAGCCAAACCTTGTTTCTGGGTGGATAAGAGACCAAGGCCTCCAGACTCCCTGGGGAGGCAGCAATATTCCCAGGTGACTGTGAAATCCGTGATGGTTAACTCCAAAAACCCATAAAAAATCAATCACAAGCTTTTCTAGTTTGTTGTAGGAGGCTTTTGAAGGAGCCCAATAGGAAGAATAGTACACATGGGTAGCAGCCAATACTTTCGAACAAATCTGGAAGTTACCAGCCAAAGAAAGTGGTTTGGTAATCCATTCAGCAAGTTTTTTCTCTATCCAAGAAGGCACCACATTCCAGAGGTCAACAACTAAACCTTGGAAGGCAAAGGGGATTCCCAAAAATCTGAAGATCTCACCATGTTGAATCCACTTCCACCATAATGAAGAATCTAGGGTGGGGCGGTAACGAAGGATTGTCTGTAGCACTGGATTTTGTTCCATTGAATCGCCGACCCAGAAGCTTGACAAACAGTGTCAAGGCACTAGAGAGCAGTTTACACATTATCTTCTTCCTCAATCAATGTGAGGAAAGAGTCATCAATGAAATGGACATTAACAAGTTGAGAAGGTGACTCGGGTAGGGAAATTCCCCTGACATGACCCGCTAAAATAGTAGAGGACAAAAAATAGCCAAAGCCTTCAACGACAATAATATAAAGTGAAGGGGCCAACAGACAACCTTGGCGAATAGATCTGAAGAGGCCAAAAGCATTGGATTGTTGTCCATTAATGGTGATACAAGATGAGGCATATCCAAAAAGCATTTGCACAGATTGAATGAAGCAAGGCCCAAACCCAAGAGCTTTAAGCATCTCCAGAATGAAAGGCCACTCAATGCAATCATAAGCCTTGGCAATGTCAATTTTGATAAAAAATGCATTCTGCTTAGAGCGACGGGCCCATTCCATGCCTTCCTAGATAGTAATAATATTATCAAGGATGAACCTCGACTTAATATATCCAATTTGTTTTGGATGAACAATTAGAGGAAGGAGATGGTGAATCTTAAGCACTAGGGCTTTGGCAATGATCTTGTAAGAAACATTGGGTAAAGTTATGGGTCGCCAGTTGCAAATGTCCTCTGAATCCCCAACCTTAGGAATGAATTTAATGTTCTTTTTATTGATAAGCTAACCCAAAGATTGAGAATGAAAAGCCTCGCAAGTAGACCATATGAAGGCCTGGACCAACACATGGCCACCAGGGTTTGTAAAATTCACATGTGAAACCATCACAACTAGAATCTTTGTCAACTACCATGAAGGAAACAACTTCTTTAAGATCCTCAAGGGTTAACACTTGATCACAAAAAACCTTCTGAGAATCAGAAAGTCGGAAAAGAACAATCGCAAGGCAATCTTTCAGGGCTTGTTCTCTAGCAAGGGAATTTCCCTACGTAGTGAACACCTCATAATGTCTAACAAAAGCTTAAAGAATGTCGGGCAGCTCAGAGAGCACCAACTGACCTTCTTTGATCTGTTTAATACCAGGGGAGGAATGACGAACTCTAAGAGCAAGAAAAAACTCTTTAGAAGCTTGGTTGCCCACCTTAAGCCAATGAAGTTTGGCCTTGATATGGGCTCCTCTAGCAATATGACGGCCTACAATTTTCTTTTGGTGGCGGAGTTGAGCAACCCTAACCTACAAGTCACGACAAAAAGGGTTAGAAGCCAAATCTTCATAAGCAACACGCAAATCTTTGGTGGTTGCATCATAGGATCGCCGACAATACGTGGCTAGCTGCCTACCATAAATGTGAAGAAACCGCACAGTGCAAGAAATGACATCATTCCACCACACAATCCAGCCAGTTGGCTGAGTGGGCCTGGGCTCAAGATTCTAATACCTTTGAATGTGGGCCACCGTGGGTTGATGATTCAACAATGACATGTTCAGAAAGTATTGTGTTTCGGAGGGACGCATATGAGTTGTCTACCATTCAATGTTGAACTTGATGGGATAGTGGTCTGACAAAGTGACCTCAAAAAGAGGTAAGACAATTCTTCATTTTATCCAAAGGAAAAAAATATTGAGCCAACAACATTAAACAATCTAAGCCTCTTAAAAATTTTGTCAGGACCAACTCTAAAATTACACCAGGTGTGCCAGATACAATGGGAATGATAGTGATTAACATTGGGGTCAAAAAGGCCTAATTTATTGTGCATGTAATACCAGGCTTCACGTTCTCCAGCTATCCCTCAAAAAGGTAGAATGTCTTCTTTGTCAGAACCACCTCGACCATATTGAAATCCCCGCACATAACCCAAGTTGCAGGTGGCAATGAATCAACTACCCATCGCCACAACTGAGATCTTTCAACAACATCATTAGGAGCATAAACATTAATGATTCCAAAAGAATGATTGTCGATAGACATGAGGACCCAGACTATTCTTTGCAATGGGTTTGACCCATCATCAACAATAGAAGAATGTCATCGAGGAGAAATGAGAGTAACAACTCCTCTACCAGCTTCGTGCTGAGAAGCAAAAACAAAGCTATCCAGCCAAATAACATGGCATGCACCAGTTAACATGAACACTGCAATTTTAACTTCTTGAAGACATAAAACATCAATACCAAAATATCTTTGGCGAGTATGCCTAACAAAATACTTCCTGGTGAGGTCAGCTAGAGATCGTATATTCCATGAGATGTAATTCATGAGTCAAACACCTACATGTCATCCTCGTCTCAAAGAGAGGAGAAGCTATTCTGTAGAAAATCTGAGGCTGGTAAAAAACTAGGGTAAGATTCCCTTGGAATCACCCGACATTTTTTTGGACCTCCATCACCAAAATCTTCTTGCCTCGGAGAACTACGGGAGCGGCGTAAAGACGAGGGTTGACCAGAAACTGCCGAAGCGGCTTGAGGAGTGCACACCCACACAGAACAAGAGCCACTCTTAGCCGTATTTTTCCCTTGGACCTCAGGGTTTGAAACTCCAGAGTCGGATTGTTGCTTTGTTTGCGGCTTAGGCTAGGCCATTTCTTGAACTGGCGACTACGAAGTAGCTGCATTTGGTTGTTTCTGGGAAAAAGCCAAGGTGTGTTTTCCTTTGTGAACCACCGTAGTCCAGCCTTAATCTATTTTAGCACCCTCGGAAGACCTAGGAGGAGTTGTCTCCTTCGATCGAGACTTCATCCTAGGAGTAGCAAGAGGACAATCCTTGATCTTATGCTCAGACGATTGACATCGATAGCAGGTGTTGGGAAAATTCAAATAAAGCACTCGTTAAGAGAAACATTGACCACCCACCTGAATATCAATGGTCTCTTTGAGGTCGTGAGATAAATCAACTTCAACACACCCTTTTTTGGGGACGGGCATGAAAATTACAGTCCAGTTACATGCAAACCACCCTACCAAGGGTTTGGGCAATAGTTTGGAGGAACGACCAAGACAGCAAGGGTAAACCAAGAAACTCTATCCAAATGGGGACTTTAAGTTTTTTTCCATTGAAGACAATAATGTCTCATGACCATGGCTGGAATACCAGCAAGGAAGAGCGGACAAACCAGGGCCCATTTTTGAGGATACCCTCAACATGGGAGGGGTTGGAAAAGTGGAACAAAAAGAAACCCTTGGTGAGATTTTGGACGCCATCAAGCCAGACCCCATGAGGGGCCCAGTTTTTGAAAACCCAACCATGCAACATGCTTTCAGGTGGAACCCTCCCCACAAAATATCTAATTAAAGTATACTTTTCTCGCCAGTCATAGGTGCTATCAAAATCTTGCAAATGCAAAACAACATCAAGAGTTCTTGAGGTCATACCTTGTGGAACACCTTCGGAACGAATTTGCGAGGCCGTTTGTTTGGAGGTACCATGATTGCCCATTGCCAAAACGCCAATGCTAGCATCAACTGCTAGGCTGAAGTAAGCCAAAGCCATTGTGAAACTAAAAAATCTCGCAATAAATGCGGTATGACAGAGCAAGACACAAGATTTAGACAAACAATATGACAACCAAAGCCAAAACCCTAGCAGAGCTCATCCCATTCAATTATTTGAATTAATTACTGACATTTTTAATATATAGAGTTTTATAAATTACAGATATTTTTAATTTATGGAGTTTTATAAGGCTGGAGAAAAATCTTTTGGAGGGAAGCTTTACAAAGTTATTCCATGAACCTTCACCAGTTTTCAGATGAAGCAGAGCTTCTGAGTAGAGGTTAAATCAAAAGTTACTTAACGGTATCTGATTATGCACTTCCAAAAGACCAATTTGATTAAATTATTCTGGAAAGGTAGTGCAGAGTTTTTGGCAGTCAAATAAATTATTTTTCCTTTATGCTTTATCTTTTCATTTCATAAAGAACTTGGGGCATTCAAACTTTAAAATACACAGATATATATATATATATTTTGAAAGCTCAAAAAGGTATTTTGATAATCCTCAGAGGCATAGTTTTGTTAAAAAAAAGGGAAAATATGCAAAGGAAACTTCCGTTTTAATTATGGGAGAGACAAAAGAAAATAAAATAAAAAGAGATTAAAGATGCTACATAGGAAAGGAAGAAGAAAAGGTAAAGGAATGGGAGGTGAAGAGAAAAAGGCACCTATTTTTGGTTTTGAAAAATACAGAAATTCAAAGATAATGGGGCTGCAATAATAATATATACAGCTGCATAGAGAACAGGAGAAAGGGGGAAATAAGATACAGATTTTAAGGCAAAGCGAAAGCCGCATAAAGTTGGAAAGAAAAATGGAGAGAGAGAGAGATAGAATTGTGAGAGGGCAATGAGAAGCTGAGTTTGTAATATGATTGCAGATTTGTATTATTTGATGAATTTGATCTGCAAGTTTGTTATTAATAAAATGAGACGTGTTTATTTTGCATTTAGTTGTGTTTGTGAGTTTATATTGTAAGCAGAGTCTGTGGATCAGTTTGTAGCAGTAATAAATTGAATAAAAAATTTGAAAAACTTTAGATCAACTTTAATGTATCCGTAGCCTAGGTAGAATTCAGACTCATCTTGATAAGGCTAACACTCTTCTGTAAGTCGTACCACTTCAAAAAGAATTAGAAGAAGTTTTATTACAACATTACTCCACTGATTATTTTTTCTTGTGGGTAGAGACAATGAATGGACTATTGTTCAGTCACAGTATTCATACCCTGATCCTTTTATGTTGGATAAACTAATAAGTAATTTTTGATTTATGAAAACATCAGAATAGTATGTCATTCCAATAGACTCATCTATGCGAAGAACTATTTTAAGTACCCTCTGTGAGACATCTCTTTAAGAAGTTGTTCCTCGGCTATAGCTAAAAAATTTAGCTAGGAATTTTAGGAAGCTGTTCATCCCACAATTTGTTTAAAAACTGCAATTCTACATCAAATATCATAAATATTTAAAGGAAATAATTCCTACACAACTTCATCCAAAATCTATCGGGTGCCTTATAACGAAATCATGTTTATAAACAGCACCTAAATTGGTAGGGGACTTTTCCAGCCTCAACCCAAAACCAGCCACTATAAATTGAGTATTAAAAAGCGGGGTTTCCCTCTTCTCATGGACCTGTCATTTCATGATTAAAAATCCTGAAATCCCCTGCATCGAACTGCTTATTAAGGTTTAATAAATGCCCTTATGGTTGACTCAAGTCCTCAATTCCTTGATAATCTTAAAAAATTATGAAGGAGGAAGATTAGAGAAACAAATACCATAATTCTGCATCGCAGCACCACAAGCGAGAGAATGGTGAAAGAGGCCCTTTACAAATGGCGCACAAGGCCCTGAGAGTCTTCAACCAAGATCCCACGAAAATCAGAAGGGTGACAAAAATGTTACAAGACAATGCAACCTTTTGGCGCACACCTAGACGACCATCGGGCCTAATGTAGCAGTGCTCCAAAAATCCCTCAATAAAATGAGGTAGTAAAACATAAGGCCCATATGGACGCATCCTGCTATACCAGCTTTCCTTAATGGCATTCTTAAATCTCTCATCCATACCATTGAGTGCCTTTTCCATGGAAGCCTTCAACTTTTGTATCTGAACTGGGCTCTCCTTCACAGAAACTTCTGCAGACCTAAAGAAATCCTCAGTAGCAGCCTCTTTTTTAACCCATGTATTGCTGCCAAATGATAAATGAAACACCAGAGGATCATCAAAGCTAAATTGTAACGCTGTGGCCACATTGTCTGCAGCCATTATGTGCTTAATGTCCATTCTCACCTCCACAACTTCCAAGCCCGGAATCAGTTTAACAGAACACCATGGTAATATTCCACTTACAATTGAACTTCTGCCTATCATGCTCAAGATAGTTTCAACGTCCACAGTGAAATTCTCTGCTGACCTATACACATATGAGTCTTCTATTCTCTCCTCTGTCATTCTGTTGAGCTTACTGCCCCCCAACTCTTTAAACACTTGCAATATGTTGTCCAGTACATTGCTTAAGCAATTGGGTTCAATTCTTAGCCGCTGAAGCTTGTCATTCAGAGCTTCAAGAGCTACCATTAAGATGTCATCATGTTCGTCTTCTAATGAAATAGCTACAAAAGATCCATCACAACTGGAATCTTCCAAAACAGAAAGGATATTGACCATGATCATATACCCTCCAACCTTTACAGAGATGGAATCCTCATTAACATTTTTCATCTTTATCTTAAGACCAACTTTCTCTGCATTCTCCCTGTTCTGGGCCATCCATAAATTGATTTCTTCTTCCATTTTTCTTTCAAAAGTTCAAAACTTTCGGAAGTTAAAAACTCAATCAGAAGAAAACATATCAATTGGGCATATAAACTATCCAAACCCCAACAAAATTCTTGCATCAGAATTGATTTGGCATGTCAGAAACAGCTGGTGGAGAATTCTTGTAGCAATGGAATTTGGTTGGCTTTTTCTTTTAAATTCCGCACATACACAGACGGCTAAAGCTTGTTATGTGGAGAGTTTAGAGCATCTTTGAACGCTTGGTTAAAGTATAAGTTCTAGGTTTTTTCATGGAAAATTCGCTTTCCATTAGCAAAAGTGCAGGCATTGTTGTCAGGAAGGACCAAAATGGTCTTACCACAAATGGAACTCTTGCAAGTGACTGTCTCTTTCAAAGTGGGTATTTTTAGTTATTTGCTTATTTATTAGTAAGCATTATATGAGAGAGAATAGAGAATAGTAAGTTCGTATTTTTAGTTATTTATTTCTAAGTATTCTGAAATATGGATAAATAAGTTTGACTCAAAAACTATTTAGTTGAATTTGGTAATCATATTACAAAGAAAATATAAAATATATCACTGCTTTTATTTCATTTTATATTTTTATTGCTGGTTAGAAGATGGATAAAACATAATTATTTAATATAAGATTGTTATTATTTATTATTTATCATGTCAAAAAATTATTATTATTATAAAAAAGTATTCTTTGAGTTTGAGGAAATAATGAGGAAGCTACTCTTTCTTTGTAAATTATTTCCATATCTTCATTCAAATTAAAGGATGATTTTTTTAAAAGATGATGAAAAGTTTTTCAAGTGTGTATGAGTGACATACATTTATTAAATATTAATATATAAAAACTATGTCAAAATAGGCAACTTTAAAAGGATATCTCTCACATAATTTGTATATATTAATATTTAATATATGTAAGATATTAAATATAATAATATAAAATATATTATAATGTTTAGAAATATAACATATGTAATCTTTAATGAAATATATCTAATAAAATATTATAATAAATATATTATATATTATCGTACAATATAAAATAAAATATGAAAAGCCTTGCAAGTGTGTATTATAAGTTATTTTATTATTCAGTGGTAAGCATTGAATGTTTTAATTCTCATTTTATATTATTAGTGTTTATTAAAAGATTGATACAAAAGAATTATTTGATACAAGATTGCAATTAAATATTATTTATCGCATCCATTCCTAGTGAACAATTATTGTTATAAACACCCTTCTGTGTATTAGATTGTAAAATTGCTCTATAACTTCCCACTCATTTCAACTTTGAATTTTCGCTTGAATGTCTCCATTGTCAGGGGAGGAATCTTCCTCCCCACAGCCGAGCCCTCCTCCCAATAGCTATGTCGAGTCTACTTCTTCTAAGCTCATTGTTTCGCGCGGAGTTGATGGTATTTTGTTGGGGCCTTGTCTTACGGTTGCAGATGCTAAGGTGTCAGACGGGTCCCAGAAAAATGATTCCCCTAAGCCAGATTGGAAAAGCGCATTGGTGGGGGCCCCCAACAAAGAGTAGGAATCTCTCCTTGTGGACTTTGTGCGAATAGAGGAGAGCACTAAAATCTCCCTCCCTAACTTTGTCTTGGACATAATTATGGATGACATGCATCTGGCAGTAGTGGGAAGATTTTTTAACTTTCGTCCCTCCATTGACATGGTAAGGAAATGGGTTGGGTCACATTGGAAGCTAATAGGAAGTGTGGGTATTTCTATTATGCATGGGGGTCTCTTCCTATGCAAGTTTAATACTCAAGAAGATCTAATTTTTGTTATGTCTGGGTCTTGGGCTATGGTAAGCATATTCTAACCCTTGCCAAATGGAAACCAAGCTTTGACCCTTCGACTGAGCTTAATAGAATGGCTCATGTTTGGGTTTGTATGCCCGACCTCCAATGGCCAAGTTGTTTTGAGTTGATTAGTTAGGCTTTGTAAATTGTTTAGTAATTAGTGTAGTTGTTGTAG
This sequence comes from Thuja plicata, assembly GCA_018584345.1. Lineage (NCBI taxonomy): Eukaryota > Viridiplantae > Streptophyta > Pinopsida > Cupressales > Cupressaceae > Thuja > Thuja plicata. Next base: position 2,718,295 of record MU223411.1, on the reverse strand, counting down.
GAGACAGAGTGATTTTTAGTTTCATGGCTCCCCCATAGAATCCAACCGTGGAAATCTTCAGGGTGTGGATGAATATGGTATGGGAGCCTCTTTACAGTGTAAATACTCAAGTAGGAGGTCTGAAGAGCAGTGTGCTAATTTTAAAGTCATGCCCTAGGCGAGCAATGACTGTCTGGTTAGGTGTATGGCAGGGAGAAGTTTGAATGCATATGCAAGGGAGTGTTTGGGAGATACAAACCAAGTGTGGTTTCAGAAGCTTTAAGGTTATATAGATCCCTAATAGAGAACTAGGGACTTTACCAATCTATTTAGATAGATTTCTAGGTAGAAATCAGTGGACTGCATTTTAGGAACCAAATTAGCCCTATTTTCCCTATAATATAGGATACCACCATACGAATGACCTAGGAGCTTAAGACCTTGAAAATATTTTAGGTCTTGGAAAAGGGTATCTGGGTCCTAAGTTTGTTTTTGGGGTTATTTGCAAGTTTTGGGAAAGAATCCAGAAAAACCCTCTAGATAGGGCTAATTGTGAAATTAGGCCTAATAGGACCAAATGGAGAGTCAGTCTTGAACTCGACTGATTGGAGTTTGAAGACCCACTCCAAGGGAGTTGGAAGTATGTCAAAGGAAGGTTGTTATGGTTGGCACAACCCTTTCAGCATTGGTGAAGTTGATATGAAGGATTTGTACTTGGAATCCTTCAAGTTAGAGTGAAGAATTGAGACACAATTATTGGTAGTTGTCCTTCAAGGTTAAGCACAAGGAGACTAACTCTTAGAGTTGAGTTAGGATAGTCTTAGGCTTGGATACTTGACACTATTGGGGTCCTAGAAGTGAGATTGGGATCCTAAGAAGACTAGGACAAGTGGAGTCCTTAGTGGAGTTTGTATGAGCACACCTTGGAGGACTTCCATCAGATTGGTATCAGAGCTTGTTTGATCAGGCTTGTGGTGAATGTTCCAACCAGAAGAGTTAGTAGGAGAGTCTACAATGGTGACAAATGCAGAGTTGTCAAAGAACATAGATGATCAAGAAGAAGAGAACAGATTGCTCAGAGATATATTGGCTCAGTTAGAGAAAAAGGTAGATGAAGTGGATGTAAAAGCAGAAGAAGTAAAGGATAAGGTTGAAGGGAAAGGCAAGGAGATTTCCATAGATGATGAAGTACCTGAAGCTGACCATGTCCTTAATGAGGAACCATTCTTGAAAGCAGTAAAGGCCATGAGTGGTAAATCACTTGAAGGAGTTCCTATATTTAGTAGAAAGATGGAACCAGAGGTAGTCCTAGACTGGATAGATGGGCTAGAAAATCACTTTTAGTGTGATGGCATCACAGAGGCTGAAAAGGTGAAAGTTTCTAAAGCCAAACTAAGAGGGTCTGCACTCTCTTGGTGGAAATTCATCCAAGATGAGAGAGAGATAGAGAAGGAAGGAAAGAAGCTCATTGCTACATGGAAGGCTATGGTTTCAAAGGTCAGAGATGCTTATATCCCTGAGCATTATGAAATTCAATTACATAAGAAAAGACAAAGTCTAAGGCATAAAGACTTGGATGTGAACTCTTACACTGAAGATTTTCAAAGGCTTTTCATGAGGTCTAGAGTTGCAGAGGATGAGAAAGTGAAGGTAGCTAGATACCTTAATGGTCTCAAGTGGACCATAAAAGATCAAATGAGTTTCTTGACTCCTGATACTATTCAGAAGTGCCACCAAATTGCAATCAAAGTGGAAGAGAAGCTAAGGAAGAAACAAGATTCTAGCACCACCAGAGGTAGAGATAAGGGAAGAGATAATAGAGGAAAAAGAGGTGGGTATGGTGGAAGAAGTTCTGAACCAAAGAATCAAGGAGAGACCAAGCTTACTGAGCAGCAAGAAGGAAGCTCAAATAGAGGAAACTCTAATAGAGGAAGGAACTCTAATAGTAGTTGGAGAGGAAGAAGAAATAGCCAAGGCAAAGGTAACTATTTTGCAAACATGAAATTTTACCACTGCAACCAGATGGAACACCCTGCATATAGATGTCCAGAGAAAGGCACTACTTTCCAAGAAAGTGATAAAAGGGTAAACTATGTTCAAGAGGACACTAGTGGTGGAGGTAAACACCCTGAGGTGATGACATGTAACTGATTGAATGTTTGAAGATGTTAAGTTGATGATCACGCAAGACATTAAATCAGTTAATGTATTGTATTGTCATTGATGTCAACTTGATATAATCTGTATGGCCATTGTAATACTGCCAAAGACTTCAAAGAATCGATGAATCAAAGACTATGCTATCAGTAATGCATATAAGTCAAGTATTCACTAAGTGACTGCATACACCGACAGAGTGCACCTGAAAGTCAAAGTAAAAGAACAAAGTCACAGTGTTGCCCGACGAAGAAATGCACAGCATTACCGATGAGCAGAGTGACAGTTTTGCCCGACGAGCAAAACACAGAGTAACCCGACGGACATAATTTCAATGTTGCCCGACGGAAAAGACAAGGACGAAGATCCTGATGACAAATGAAGTCACACCAATGAAATAGTCAATTGCCACCGATGATAAACTAAAGTGTTGACCGACAGAATAGAGAGTTAAGAAAATGACAAAATTGCTTAGTTGTCAAGAAGCTAAATATAGAGTTAACAGATACTTATCATTGTTTTAATCATCGAGATAAAGCTGGAGATAAGTAATTGATTTAAAACTACTTTGTCCAGTTGGCAAGAAGATCTCTACGAGATCTGACTGGATATTTTCTTTTGAATCTATTGGCAAAGATTGTTGAACACACCAAGATCAAGAAAGCCTAGAAAAGAGGAAATAATGTCTATAAGAGAAAAACTCAATTCATTATGAAGTGTGTGTGTGGGGTGAACAAGAGAAGAGGAAAGATGCTAAAGAAAATATGAAGCAAAAGAAAGTCTTCATTTCAGTCCTGATCAACAAGCTAAAGGAAGAGCTAGATTCTGCAGACACCGACGAATAGTGAGACAAGCATCACAAAGAAGAACAAGTGTGGAGCAAAGGTATACATTTGATTATATTGATCAGTGAAGTAATGGACCTACAATAGATCTGAAAATCTGCAATTGAGTTGTATGTATGAACATATCATTAGTGTTTCAGTTTAACCATTGAAGCATATAAGCCTCTTAACCGAGCAGGACTTAAAAGTATTTTTCAATTGAGATACATCCCAAGGAGTATCAAAAATTTTGATCACAAAAGTAGCATTGGATATGCCCGATACCTATTGACAGGCCAAGAGAGTTTGATCAAGGATGGTAGCATTAGATGCCAGATACTAGTTGACAAACTATTTCTAAAATCCTCTAACAAGGTCACACCTAACAGTGTGTTTGTAACCTTTAACAGGGTTGGCTCTTAATAGGGCTCACTTTAGAAGAGTGAAAATTTGGGGTACTGGTCCTAGTGGTTTTTCACTTAACAGGGTTTCCACATTAAAAAAAATTTTTATGTGTGTATGATTCATTTCTTTATTGTTTTGTATCTTACATAGTTAATTCTAGATTTATCGGTATACTCTGCATATTTACTGTATTTCGGTAAATAGATGACTGCTTATTGGTAACCAAATAGAAGAAGGTTTAACAGAGCAATCCGACAAGTAGTAAATTGATATAAGTATTTCATGGCAGTCATCTTGTAGGATAGAAGATAACTTTAGATATAATTTGTGGTTATAAGTTTTGAAGGGTTGATTTAAGGATTAATTTTTGAGGCCACTGATTCACCCCCCCTCTCATTTATTACTAACAATTGGTATCAGAGCTTGTGTGCTTAGAAGGAAGGTTTCAAGACCTAAGTAAAAGATCACAAGATGAACAGACGATGTGCCCAAGTTGAACAAAGATAATTCTGCTTCATGGCAGAGCAGAATAAGACTCCACTTATCAGATATTGGTAATGATGTTACTCAATACTTAGAAACTGAATATGTGTTGCCCATAGGAGCACCAATAGTTGAACAAATGAGAGAGAAGCATGAAAACAACGACATTATGATAGAACTTGCTTCCTTAGTCTCTGATGCTTAATTTTAAGATGTCAAAGAATGCAAAACTGCAAAGCAGATGTGGGACAAATTGAAGCTTGTACATGGTGGTGACAAGAATGTTTTGAGAGCCAAGGCAGAAAGCCTTAGAGGAAAGTTTGATGATCTCAAAATGAAAGAAGGTGAAA